>MDKH01115299.1:0-36483 GCA_005239495.1 Nicotiana undulata
AGCCATATTTATATCACGAGGGAACCAACTCAAACAACCAATACTCTTTCCAAACAGTCACAAAAATAACTAACAATAATTCAACAAGGCCAAATAGTCATAGAAACAATAATGAACATGTAATAGTTAAGACAATAATCAAATAAGTGGGGAACGGGAAAGGGGATCATGTTTTAGCAAACACTTTGGGTGGTGCATAGATACTCGTCACCACACCTATACACTACGCCCATGCAATTCATATAGCAAACAAGTGGGGAGTCTTATTCCCTCAAGCCAAAGTTAGACCAAACACTTACCTCAATTCCGCAGGCCACTCAATGCTCAACTATTGCTTTTCCTTTTGAATTCACCTCTAACTTGCTCGAATCTAATCAAAATTAACTTAATGTCATTAACTAATGCTAAAGGAACTAACTTTATTGAAAAATATAATTTTTCCTAAGTTTTCTAAAAAAAAAGTGAAAACCTGACCCCGGGTCCGCTTGGTCTAAACTCGGGGTTCGTACCAATTTATGGTTACCCATTCACCCATGGACCCAAATATGCTATTAGTTTTGAAATCTGACCTTAATTTGATATAAAAATTTGATTTTTACTAAACTCCCTAATTCTACCCAAATCCTAGATTTTTACCATGTAACTTCTTTGTTTTTGCTTTAAAAGTGATGCAAAATAGTAAGGAATTGAAAGAACAAGGTTTGGAACTGATTACCTATGAATTGGGGATGAAGATTGTTGAAGAAAAATCGTTTTTAGGGCTGGAACCTCTAAAATTTGGAGAAGAAAAGGTTCTGCCCGGTTTTAAGTTCGTTTTTATATTTGCTGGGCTGAGGCCCTGTGCGATCGCGGATATTTACATGCGATCGCACATGGTATGGTGGGACTGGGAAGTGCGGTTGCATGGGGAGGGGTGCGATCGCACAGGGTATTGGTCTCCCCTCCCCTAGGCCTATTTTAACACAGTGCGGTCGCGGGGTAGCTTGTGCGATCGCGTAGCTTACCCAGACAGTGCTCCACGATCGCACGCGTTGAGCTGCATTAGCAACAGGTTCCAAACAGGACCTCCAACTTACTCTGTGCGATCGCGGACTTCCCTATGCGATCGCACAGGACAAATACCTGGACACCAACAGTAAAAAAAACTAGCAGTTATTTTCAAGTGTAAAACACCCCGTGGCCTATCGAAACTCACCCGAGCCCTCGGGGCTCCAAGCAAATCATGCACGCAAGTCTAGAAATATCATACGGACTTGCTCGTGCGATAAAATCATGAAAATAACATGTGAATCTATGAATTAAACCTCAAAACTCATCATTTTCATCAAAAACTCTTAAAGTTCATAATTTCTCAACTGGATGTCCGAATCACGTCAAACGAACTCCGTTTTTTACCAAATTTCACCGTTAACCTTTAAATATCATAACAAAGTTGTACCGGGCTTCGAAACCAATATACGGACCCGATACCAATGATTTCTAGGATTATTTCTTTTCTTTAATTCATGAACATTTTAGCAAAATAATTTCTTTCAAAAATTGATTTCTAAGGTTTGGGACCTCGGAATTCATTTTCGGGCATACGCCCGAGTCCCATATTTTACTGCGGACCTCCCGGGATCATCGAAACACGGATCCGGGTCCGTTTACTTAAAATGTTGACCAAAGTCAATTTTTATCAAATTTAAATTCTAAAATTCACTATTTCTCATATTTTCACATAAAAGCTTTCCGGTTTCACGCCTGGACTGCGCACGCGAAGCGAGGTATTTAATTTTAGTTTTTTATGGATATTAAGCATGGAACGGAGTCTAATTTTATAAAATGACCCCTTGGGTCATCACAACATTTTTGACGTGTGGGCATAGACTTCATGGGCCCTTTTGTTAGTCTGTGTGGCAATACTTACATTCTTGTAGCGGTTGATTATGTTTCCAAGTGGGTCGAAGTCGTGGCTTTGACCAACAACGAAGCCTGGAATGTAGTAGTATTCCTCAAAAAGAACATTTTCACACAGTTGGGACTCCTCGGACAATTATAAGTGATGGGGGGTCTCATTTATGCAATAGGGCATTTGAAACTTTGCTTGTAAAATATGGTGTCAATCACAAGGTCTCCCGGAGTGTAGTAGCATTCCTCAAAAAGAACATTTTCACACGGTTTCGGACTCCTCGGACAATTATAAGTGATGGGGGGTCTCATTTCTGCAATAGGGCATTTGACACTTTGCTTGTAAAATATGGTGTCAATCACAAGGTCTCTACTCCTTGTCACCCCTAAGTTAGTGGACAAGTGGAGATTTCAAATCGGGAAATCAAAAGTATCTTGTCAAAAACTATGAATGCCAATAGAACGGATTGGTCAAGGAAGCTAGATGATGTGTTATGGGCTTATAGGACTGCATTTAAGACTCCAATCGGTATGTCTCTGTATCAGTTGGTGTTTGGTAAAGCGTGTCATTTGCTGGCTGAGCTAGAACACAAAGCATTGTGGGCCTTGAAGAGATTAAATCTTGAGTGGGATGTTGCAGCAAATCTCCGGGTGGAACAACTCAATGAGCTAGATGAATTTCGCTTTCATGCCTATTAAAGCTCATCATTGTACAAGGAGAAGATGAAATACTTGCACGATAAATATGCCAGAAACAAGGAATTCAAGGAGGGTGATTTTGTCCTTCTCTTCAACTCCCGGTTACATCTTTTCCGGGCGAGCTAAAGTCCAAATGGAGTGGTCCCTTTGAGGTAGTGCATGTAACACCTTTTGGTGCTCTTGACTTGAAGAACAAAAATGGTGAAATCTTCTGGGTTAATGGGCATCGTGTGAAGCATTACTTGGTAAAGTTTGATGACATCCACGTGGTGGCCTTGATAAAGTTTCAATGATGATGGTAACTTGCGTCATGCCACGACGTTAAATCAGGCGCTTCTTGGGAGGCAACCCAAGTGATTTTTTTCTTTCCTTTACATTTTTCTTCTTAGATTAGGCTCTTTTGCACTAACTGGTTGTGAGATTTGTGTAGGAATTGTTGATGCAGTGTAGGACAAACACTGGAGAAATTTGGCTAAGTATGTGACTGGGACCACGCTCAAAATTTCACGGTCAGCGGCAAGACTTACGCGGGAGAGAGATTTTGTAGAAAACACGGACTTGATAAATTAAAAATGTGATCTCTCTTAAGTTTGGTCCGCGTCCACGGTGGAATTTCGCGGTCAGTGGACCCTGTTCCGCGGCCGCGACCTTTTTTCTGCTCCCAGCGGTGACATTGCAGCTTCATCTCTTCAAAGCAGCCAAAGCGCGGACCGCGGTGGAACTCCACGGCCGCGCCAGGTAAGGCGGTGGGGTCCTTAAGGTTTTAGTATAAATAAGGAGGACCCCCCTCATTTTAAACTTTTCACACCCTCAAATCGCATAGCCTCCTTTGCACTGTTCACTCACTCTTGTTGCATCTATAATTCATCTCACTTAGCAAGACTAATTTCTAATTCGAATTAAACAACTGGTGTGCTCAATTTAATAATTTTAATATTAGATTTTTCGTTTTCTTTTTAGTCAGTTTTCATTTTTTTTTCTAGTTAGGGTTATTACATGCCTAGAATCATAATCATGTTTAAATGTTGATAAAAATGAATGGGTACTTGTTTTTTAGTCCTAATGAGGGTTGGGGTGTTTCACTTTGCTTCTTAATTGCTTAAAATTCGCTACTAAGTGTAAACCCTAGCTCATGAATATATCTTCAGTGCCCGTTTATTTCAAATTCTGCGGTCAGCGGTAATGTGATGTTTCTAAGTTTGCATTGGCCTACTTTACGTGGCCGCGATGAGATATCCATTTTCAGCGGCCTGATTTACGCGGTCGCGCTTGTTTTTTTGCGGAGAACGGAATCAATATTCAGAGAAGCGTTAAGTTGGGTCCGCAGTCGCGTCCGTTTTTACGTGGACAATGGTGAAGCCTTCGCGGCCGCACCCAATATTCCGCTCTCAGCGGTGAGTAATGTTCAGAGATTGGGTAGTCTGAATCCCAGTCTCTCGCGGACGCGGTCCCTTTTCCGCTGTCAACGGTGGCCATTCCGTAGCCGCGCTCCTTTTTCCGCTGACAGCGGTCCACTGTGCTTTACATACTGCTACATTTATCTGCTTTCATCTAATGCTTGATTAAGTACCAATACTAATAAGCTCTCACTGATTGTGTATGCAGACAATGGTTTCATTCTAGAGGTGGAAAAGATAAACAACCAGGGAGGGGAGAGTCCTCCCGGGGACGGGGGAGAGGAAAAAAACCAGCTGCACCCTTAGCTCCTAAGGTCCTTATTGGAAAGAAACAAACCCTCCGGAGGCCCACTCCTGACATTTCAGAGACTAGTGAGTATGTCCCCTCTCGGGAAATTTCAGAGTGGGAAGCTGGCCAGACTCAAGAGGAGGCATAATCCCAACCCCGACGCCTCATAAATGAATAAACTTCACTGTCTGGCTCTTTTGATAGTTTGGGACTGAGTGACTCTCCACCACCCCCGGCCCCCAGTGCAGCAGCTCCGGCCTCCACACTTGCCCCAGTACAGGTTGATAGTGATGATGATGCCCCAGACGATGGGAGGGGTGGTGACACAAAAATAGGGGAATGGTGAGGTCTCGGAACCTGGTGGTATGGCAAGACCGATTTGTGAGTGAAAAATCATACCACAAGTTCCGGGAGTGGTGGCCTCAGAGGTCACTGACATTGGAGAGGGTGTTCATTGAGCGGGATCTTCTGCCCCACAACCCAAACGGTAAGAGGCACTTCAACGAGAGAGTGGGGTGGAAGTTCTTCACCAGCAACCTGCCAGAGGCCAATGAGTTCTTGTTCAAGGAGTTCTACGCAAATATATCCCACATCAAAAAGGGCACATACTTGACCAAAGTCTGCAACAAGAAGATTATGTTCGATGGCAAGACTCTAAATGAATATGATGGGTTCAATGATGAAGATGAGTCATTGTATCTTGAGAAGGTGGAGCTAGATGGGTTAGCCCTCCCTTGTCTTGCTTCAGTGATTGCTATTCCTGGGACCAACCCAGCTTGGTTGACACCCGGGGTCCCTATCTACAGGAACACTATGAGCTTCGAGGCAAAGGGATGGGCTACATTTGTATGCAGCAGGATCTACCCCACTACTCATGATAGTGACATGCCGATATCCCAGGCTATTATTGTGGGGGCTATCATGGCAGGGTTCCAGATCAGTGTGGGGAATATTATGGCTAGGGTGATCACCAAGGCGATCGGAAAAGGTGAGAGGTCATATCCCTTCCCAAACTTCCTTATTATGTACTTCGAGGACCATGGAGTAGAGGGAAGGGATTATGACACCAAAGTGAAGCCAAAGAGGCCATTTACCTAATACAGCCTTCAGGGTCGGGAAAACCTCAAGTCCAAGGGGAAAGCCACCGCTTTCACTGGCCAATCTGAAGAGCCAGGGGTGGTTGCCACTGGTTCCGAGCCATCCACTACCAAGGGTTTGTATGCTGCCATGCCACATCCTCCCTCCGGACCATCTGCCTCCATTCATACCTCAGTGCCTTCTTCTTCAGCATACCCTCAGACTGCTCTGAGGGTAAACCAGACATTGGTCGGCATCAACAATTGGATGCAGGTAGCTACATAAAAGCTATTTTCTCTATCTAGTGTCGTAGCAGTCCAGGCAGCCCCAACCTAGGTCCAGTTACCTCCATCACTGGAGGAATCATTAAAGACGGTCCTTGACAACCAGAGGAAGATTCAGGAGTCTCTGGGTGTTCATGAGAAGGAAATCAAGTCCTTGGGTAAACAGGTAAGGAAGATGAGGAAGATCCAGGATGACTTGAAGAAGGAGGTGGCTAAGTTCACTACGGCGGGTGATATCCCTCTTGATCTCCTCATGGGAGAGCCTGCCCTTGTAGCTCAGACAGCGCAACCATCATAAATGCCAAAGTAGGAGGCCATGAGTGATCTAGTAAGAAGGGTGGTGATCCCCCAGGCTGAGGATTTGGAGATCCGGCTGGAGGACCCCGAGGGAGATGAATCAGCCCAACCACATGACCCAGCTAGTGACCCTATGAAGACAAAGGCATCTTAGGGAGTTTTCTTTACTCCCTACCCCTTCCCTATTCTATTTTTGCTTTTAGCATTGAGGGCAATGCTAAGTTTTAATTTGGGGGGGGGGGGGACTTATTTTGGTGATGATTGGTCTATAATAACTCTTGATACTATTTTCCTTTCTTTATTTTCTACTTTTTGTACTTTATTTTCGTACCTTTCACTTTTGATATGTATATAAAGTTACCATTCCATGTATATATTCATTCCCCTTTTATGTATATTCGTCTCAATCCCCTATTGTACATATTCATTTTATTTTTCGTATTTTTTACTTTATAACTTCTTTTATAATTTTCCTTAATAGTTTAGCTTATTATTTCCTTTAGTAGCTTCTTTTTGAATTTATAGCTTCTTTTTACATTTTCGTGATCAATAAGCCTTTGGTTTTTTTAATTCCACGGTTCTTTCCAAGGGTGGAATTTGTGTGAACCGGGTGGATCTTCCCTACGATGGATGGCGTGACGACCTTCTTAAGAGATTGAGTCTATTTTTATTTTTTATGGTAGTAATGAATAAAAGTGACTCAAGTAAGCTTCACTTGGCACCAACATATTTAGACGAGACTAGCTCTAGTTATGACCCTTAGAATCTTGAGTTGTCTAAAATTGTCATCAAGTGGTGTCTCTGGCCATATGTGAGTTTTCAATCGAAGCTAGGGTTGTTGTGGGACCTCGACTCTATTCTATTTAACAATCCAGTGGCTTGAGACGTGAGGTTTTGAATTGCAAGTCCAAGTGTCGTGCCAACAAGTCTAGAACTTGCCCTGAATGTTTTTCTAGGCAAAATTCTAAGTGTAGCTCGACTTGAGAAGTGATTATAGACTCTCTTTGGTCCCATTTGAATTCGAAGACTTCCATAGCCTACCATTATAATATCCTTAGTCAACCCCTTTGAGCATAAACCTGTTCGTTCAATAACCGCATTACAAGACTTCATCCGTTCGATAATGACCCTCTCTTGGCACCCAATCTTTTCTTAGCATTCATGATGAACAATAGTCAAAAACATAAGTTTGGTGGAGAGACAAGGAATTCAAAGTGATTGAAACGTTCAAAGAACAAAAAGAATAGATTAAAAGGAAAGGCATAGAAAAGGATGAAAAGCCAAAAAGAAACATGTCAAAAAGAAAAGTAACGGTTGAAAGGATTCAAGAAAACAATGTTGATAGGCTTGGAATAATGAGAAAAAGAGAAAAATGAGCGTCAAATAGAAGAAAGAGCGACAATGTGTCTCTCTAGTTCCCCCAAGGAGGAAGAAAATGACTCAAAGAGTCAAGAAAACATGAGCCGAATTGTGAAAATGGAGTGCTTAAGGAAAGATGATAGAATCATAGTTCATTATGTCCGAATTTGATCCAAAAAGCCGTCATTACATCCCGTTAAAGCCCTATAGGATTTCAAGTTGAGTGAGCTTACATTAGTGGTGATTTACATGAGGGGAAAGCCTATGGTACTTAGATCCGGACTTGTGGCATTCTTTTAAGAGTGATGAGCGCACTTCTTGACAATCCCGATTTTGAGTGTACATTCGATAAGGTGAGATGAGCTCATGGAGAGTAAAGGAGAAAGAGTCTGGGATCCACAGTGACCTACGTGAGAGAGAGAGTCTCTTTGATGAATTGAGTCTACTCTTGAAGATTTTGTGTCACATTATACCTATGAAACTCAGAAAGTCATTGCATAATGTTGTCAACAATGCATTTGTGTTGAGGGTAAATGTTAGTCCCAATTGAAGCTTGATGAAGTTACTTTAGGACAGCTGAAATTCTACTTTTTTTTCTTGTGGAGGCAGTAATTACCTTATTTGCTTGAGGACAAGCAAAAGCTTAAGTTTGGGGGAGTTGATAACTAGGGATTTTAGCCTACTATTTACTCTCTTTTACTTAGGTTTTGGGGCAAAGATGCGTTAAGGTATTCCCGAAAACTAACTCAAGGTGCTAACTTGCAGGTTTTGGTCAAAATGAGGCAAAGAAGCCAAAATGAACTCATAAAGGAGCCAAACTTGCACAAGTCTTAAACTTTGCTGGAGCGCTGTCAGCGCCACTTTTACACTACAATGTAAGTTCTTCCGCTAAGGCGGATTACTGAGGGTTGTCGCGAAGGTGAGGTTCAGAGAGATGGAATAAGGCTCAGTATTGACCGCTGAGAGCGGAAGTTGAAGAAGCAGAGAACTGGCAACCTTGGGTCAAGCATAGAATGCGGTCCGCGTCCATATTACCCGACCACGAAGCTACCTAACGTTAAAGCGGTGAGAATTCCGCTGGGGGCGAAAGCTAAGTTTCAGAGAGTTGCAAGTGGAGAAAAACTACCAGGCGCGGTCAGTGAACATTTTACGCGGCCAAAATTGATGCCAATGTGGACGCTACTGTTTTTATGCTGTCCGCGAAACTCAGCCCAGTCCAAGTCCAAATCTGAAGAAACGCGGTCCGCGCTCGTTATTATGCAGCCGCGAAAGTCCATTCGCCGAGGAGCGTATTATTTCGCTGACAGTGGAACCTCTGTACGGGCATTTTTGTCCAGTAATTTCAGATGTGTATAAATAGTTCTTTTTCACATTTTTAGGTCATCTTTTGTACTAGGGAGCTCGTGAACAACAAAACTTTTCCTCTTTAAGTAATTTTGGAGTAGTTTTATCTTATAACTTTAGATTTCTTTCTTGTAATTACGTTCTATGGCTTATAATTCATCTCCATCTTTGATTTCTACCTTGATTATGAGTAGCTAGACCCATTAGCTAAGGTTGTGACCCAACCCTAGTGTGGGTATTAACCTAGAGATAGTAATAGCCGACTTGAGCCAATTTCACTTGCACTGTATGAACACCCAATCAGGCTTGAGAAAGACAATTCGGGCAAAGTCACCCAAACTACCGAGAGGTATAGTGTGAGTAATTAAGTGTGAGGTTATATCACGATCCCAGATACAACAAGTTTGTCCTAAATTCTAGATCTCATTAGATACTCGCCTAGGTGTAAGTCGTTTCCCTAGTGACTTTTATCAATTGAGAAAACCCTTACAAAAACATTATACATAGCTTATTCTTAGTAATCAATAGTAATACAACTAGAATAGAATCAAACCCACTCATGATTAGAAGTGTAATGAAAGACAAAATACATAGCTAGGTCGGATTGGAACCCAATTCCCAACTTATAACTCCTTGTGGATATCGATCCCGACCTCTTGGGTAAAAGCTACATCGACCCCTCCTCGCCATTGTATAGTGGTGCAAGGTTAGAGCCGATCAAGCACCAAAATTTGGTCATACCCAGCTCTAGTTCTAAAAAGGATAAGCAGTTGCTGCAAATATATCTAGCTAAAGAGTCTAGAGTCGAATCCCACATAGAACTAACGCTCAACTATAACTATTCAATATCACTAAGAAAACAAGTTCAAACACTTTTCAAGTTATAAGATTAAAAATTTTGTTTCAAATTAATTAACTATAATATTAAAAGTATAAAAAAGTATCAACTAAAGGGAAATAAGTTGTATTCACGAGTAAAACACTTAAGATAATGATTTCTCCAATTATCAGGTTGTATGCCTAATATGTTCGCTATATTCTCGTCGAGTTGTTCTCCACTGATTATGAGTTCTCTCGTTACCGCAATTATCTCTTGATCAAAAGCAATAATTGTTTAGATTACTCTCCTCCAATTAATTCTAGCTAATAACATTGATGACTCGCAAAGATCGTGTCAAAGCTTCGTTATCTTGTTCCATTTTTAAATCTAAGCAATTAACTTTTAACTATGCAGATGTGATGTTTGTTTACCCATAAAATAAAACAATTGAATTTATAGCGTGGTTTATAGACAAGCGAATAGATTTGATCCCAAAATTATAAATAAACTAAATAAAATACAAGACTTAGCGTTGAAATCGAAATAAAATAACAGACAACTTAGTTCCGGGAGCAAGGATTACGAAGGCAGCAATAAGAATATCATTAGACAAAAAAAAGTATTATTTAGCTTGGAATAATGTGTAGCATAAGTTTGCCTGAGATTTCATCCCCTACAATGGTTGAAGTCATTGTTTATAGCTAAACCTAGGGAACAAGGTCCTAGGATCAAGACCTTCTTAAATGACAATAATGGGGGCCATTGATCAATATGTAACGGCAAGCAATGAATGCCAAAATTCTTTGTAACGGACGTGTATTCAATACCGAGGAATATTATTCATTGAATTTCATCTGGTGGTGAATATTCGTTTGCCCTCGTTAATAATGTTCCTTATGGGATCTACCTGATGCCAACCGAAGTTGTTGTCCTCGATTTTCGCTCGCTTCAACTTACGTATATCCCTGGTTCCATGTGTCACTCTATTAATCGGGTATTTAATGTGAACCAATTTTACCCTATACAGATAGCCTCCCTATTTTTTGGTGGCATATCTTTGTGTCATCGAAAAGTTGGTGAATACTTATTTCTTAGCGGAAAATTCTATCAACCCTTCTGAAAAGTTTCTGACGCTTGATAATTGATGTCGCCCAAGTTCAGAGCACCTTTTGGGGTTGTGAAGCGGTCGATGCAATAATAATTACCCAACTTGAGTCGGGGTCAATTCCTCAGAGTGCGTAGATGGGATTAGGTATATACTCAGACTAAGTGTATAACGTGCCTAAAATGCACTTCCACATACTTTGTTGTTTTGATCTACTTCTAGATTTATGCTACTGATTCAAATGTATAGGTAGAGAATGTATTTTTGGTGTTATTGTTTTTCAAGTTTGTAAAAGATCTTGTCACGACCCCAAATCCTAACAGGTCGTGATGGCGCCTATCGTAGAACTAGGCTAGCCAACCATTACATTACTACACATTTGTTTTAATATAATATCTCAAAAATCAATAATAATCAGCAAAATAAGCAATTAACATTTTTCTCTAAGTCTTTAAGCAATTATAATATAATCTATTGTCTAAACAAAACCCCCAAGACTGGAGTCAACCGATCACAAGCATCTAAGAATAAAATATAACTCTACTAATGTCATAACCAATGTCTAGGAATAAAATACTAATACTAATAAAGGAAGGGACATGGAGAAGCTGCGGACGCTGGACAGCTACCTCGAAATCCCAAACGCTGATGACAACGAACTCGGACGGCTACTGCTCCGAACCAGTACTTGGATCTGCACACAGGGGTGCATGGAGTAATGATGAGTACGCCAACTCAGTAGTAATGAAAATAAATCACAGTCTGAGAATAAGAAACACACAGCATAAAACACCAATCCACAAAACAGTAAAACATCAAGTCTCAATACACTATAAATAAGTTCGAAAACCAATTTCTAGAAAACAATCCTTTGAAACAAGTATATTTTTCCAATATTTCTCAGTAAAACTCTCAATAATATCAGTTTGAAAAATGAAGTGAATCATAGTCAAAAGCTCAGCAAAAAATATCATGAACTGCCCCTCGGGCCAAATCATCACTCGTAATCAGTCACTCAACATCAGCCCGTGGGCAACCTCACTGTCACTCGTGCCTCCCAATCATTCATCACTCGGCACTCGCACTCAGTAGGTACCTGCGCTCACTGGGGGTGTGTACAGACTCCGGAGGGGCTTCTTCAGCCCAAGCGCTATAAAAAGCCACATCATGGCATAAATCACTCTCAAGCACTCGACCTCTCTCATATCATAACATCTCACAACATTGGCCCTCGGCCTCACTCATATCATAACATCCTCACAACATTGTCCCTCGGCCTCACTCAGTCTTAGCATGCCACTTGGGCCATGAATAAAACGGGGTTCTCGACCCAAAATAGTATTTCATTTTAAGAAATAGTAATATTATCAATTAAGAGTGTCAACAATTTCACAAGAAGATTGAGTGTAAAATCATAGTTTCAAAGTAGTGAGAATATCAATAAAATAGCCCCCAAGGGGTTAAAACAGATCGGCACTAGGCCCCAAACATGGCTTATAGCCCAAATATATCAAAACATAGTAATATTATAACTCATATGCTTTGAAAGCAGTTTCGCAACTCAATAGTTGCCTAAAAGGGTACATTTTTCAAATTTCCAGTTCGTGCACGCCTCACACTCGTCATCCAGTGTGTGCGTCACTCCAAATCCGTGAAAGGATGTTATGTCCGGTGTTTCTTACCCTCAGGACCGGATTTAAACATTAATTACCTCAAACTATCCCTAAAATCTACTCTGCAACCCGCTTGCCTCTCGAATCAACTTCCGAGTGCTCCAAATCTATAAAGATCAGATTCCATCTTTTTCTACTAATTTTCATGAATTAAACACTGATATTTTGATCCTTAATCACATATAATCGAGTTTTAGGGTCCAAATTCCTTACCTCAATGAAGAACAATGATTTCCTCTCTTAAAAATCGCCTCAAAAGCTTTTTCCCGTTCAAAAATGGTGGAAAAGTGGGTATTGGTCACGGAGGATTTATTTAAATACTGCCCAGGTCTCTGTTCATCGCGATCGCGAAGAACAAATTTCCATCTGCCCAAAATTACCCTCTGCGATCGCGGCAAGAGCTATGCAATCGCGATGCTTTACCTCCCAGGCCTATGCGATCGCGGACCTCTGACCGCGTTCGCGAAGAACAAGCGCGTGGCCTCCTGACTCGACCATCTAACCCAACGCGATCGCGGCTTATCCTACGCGATCACACTGAACAGACCTCCAATGCTACGCGATCTCACCCCACACTCTGTGATCATGTTGAACAATTTCCTCCTGGCCTCATTCCACTCTACACGATCGCGTACCTAACCTTGCGATCGCGATGCACAAAATACTGATGTGCTAACACTAGAAAAACAGCAGACTTTTCCAAAGCCAAAATGCCCGTTAACCATCTAAAATCAATCCCGAGCCCCTCGGGACCCCAACCAAATTTACCAACACATCATAAATGATCATTCAAACTTAGTTGCACTCTCGAAACACCAAAAATAACATCAAAACCACGCCGGATTCAAGCCTAAGAACTTTGAAATTTCTAAAATCCACCAACGATGCCGAAACTATCCAAAACACATCCGATTGACCTGAAATTTTGCAGACATATCCAAAATGAAATTACGAACCTGTTCCAACTTCCGGAATTCCATTCCGACCCCGATATCCTATTTTCCACTGCCGACCGGAAATCACCAAAAACTAACTTTCGTCAATTCAAGCCTAATTCACACCGGACATCACAAAAATATTCTAAACATACTCCTAAGTCCCAAATCACCTAAGGAAGCTATCCGGGCCATAAAATCCGTCTTCCGAGATCGTTTACCAATAAGTCAACTCTCAGTTGACTTTTCCAACTATAAGGCTATTTTTAAAGACTAAATGACTAACTTCTCACTATAACCATTCCGATTCCGAGCCTACCAACTCTAACACATCATAAATAGTATATCCAACCTATGACAAGGAAATAAAAACAATAATAATGTAGATTCTACGTAACGATCAACCGGGTCGTTACATTATCCCCCTCTTAAACAAACGTTCGTCCTCGAACGGGTCTAGAAACATACCTGGAGTCTCAAACAAGTGAGGATATCTTCTCGGCATCTCCCGCTCGGTCTCCCAGGTAGCCTCCTCCACTGGCTGACCTCTCCACTGTACCTTCACTGAAGCTATATTCTTGGACCTCAACTTTCTAACCTGAAGATCCAAAATTGCTACTGGCTCTACCTCATATGACATGTCACCCTCGAGCTGAACTGTGCTGAAGTCTAAAACATGAGACGGGTCACCAACATACTTCCGGAGCATCGACACATGAAATACCGGATGAACACTCGATAGGCTGGGTGGCAAGGCAAGTCTATAAGCCCCCTCTGCAACCTTCTGAAGTACCTCAAAAGAACCAATAAACTGAGGACCCAGCTTTCCCCTTTTTCCGAACCTCATAACACCCTTCATGGGTGATACCTTCAGCAGTACCTTATCACCTTCCATAAAAGACACATCTCGGACCTTCCGGTCCGCATAACTCTTCTGCCTAGACTGCACCGTGCGAAGTCTCTCCTGAATCAACTTCACCTTCTTCAATGCATCCTGAATCAAATCTGTGCCTAATAGCCTAGCCTCACCGGGCTCGAACCAACTGACCAGAGATCTACACCTCCTACCATATAAAGCTTCATACGGGGCCATCTGAATGCTGGACTGGTAGCTGTTATTATATGCAAACTCCGCAAGTGGCAGAAACCGATCCCATGAACCACCAAAGTCAATCACACAAGCACGCAACATGTCCTCCAAAATTTGAATAGTCCACTCCGACTGCCTGTCGGTCTGAGGATGAAATGCAGTGCTCAACTTTACCTGAGTACACATACCTCTCTGTACGGCCTTCCAAAATTGATATGTGAACCGATTACCTCTGTCATAAATGATAGAAATTGGAACCCCATGCAATCGAAAAATCTCCTTGATGTAGATACCAGCTAACCGCTCTGAATTATAAGTAGTACCAACAGGAATGAAGTGCGCGGACTTGGTCAATCTATCCACAATGACCCAAATAGCATCAAAACCCTTCAAAGTCCGTGGAATCCCAACTACAAAGTCTATAGTGATCCGCTCCCAATTCCACTCCGGAATATCTAACCTCTGAAGTAATCCACCTGGTCTCTGGTGCTCATACTTGACCTGCTGGCAGTTGAGACACCGTGCTACATACTCAACAATATCTCTCTTCATCCGCCTCCACCAATACTGTTGTCTCAATCCCTGATACATCTTTGCGGCACCCGGATGGATGGAATACCGCGAGCTGTGGGCCTATACTAATATTAACTCTCAAAGACCATCTACATTGGGCACACAAATACGGCCCTGCATCCTCATAACATCTCCATCACCAATAGTCACATCCATGGCATCACCTCGACGGATCCTATCCTGAAGTACTAACAAATGCGGGTCATCATACTGTCGAGCTCTAATCTGATCATAAAGAGAAGACCAGGAAGCCATGCTAGCTAATACCCGCGGACGCTTTGACAAATCCAATCTCACCAACTGGCCCGCTAAAGCCTGAACATCAAGTGCTAAAGGTCGCTCTGCTGCTGAAAGGTACGCTAGACTCCCCAAACTCTCGGCTCTGCGACTCAAAGCATCGGCCACTACATTGGCATTCCCAGGATGATACAAAATAGTAAGGTCATAATCCTTGAGAAGCTCCAACCACCTCCCCTGACGCAAATTCAAATCCTTCTGCCTCAGCAGATACTGCAAACTATGATGATCAGTAAAAATCTCACACTGTACCCCATACAAATAATGGCGCCAAATCTTTAAGGCATGAACAATGGCAGCTAACTCAAGATCGTGCACCGGATGATTCTTCTCGTGCACCTTCAACTGTCTCGACGCGTAGGCAATCACCCTACCGTCCTGCATCAATACCGCTCCCAAACCAACTCTAGAAGCATCACAATAGACTGTATAAGAACTCGAACCAGTAGGCAAAATTAGTATTGGAGTTGTGGTCAATGCTGACTTGAGATTCTGAAAGCTCTCCTCACACTCATCAGACCATCTGAATGGAGCACCTTTCTGGGTCAATCTAGTCAAAGGCGAAGCAATAGAAGAGAATCCTTCCACAAAGCGATGGTAATATCCCGCCAAAGCAAGGAAACTCCTAATCTCTGCAGCTGAGGACGGTCTAGGCCAACTCTTCACCGCCTCAATCTTCTTCGGATCAACCTGAATACCCTCACTAGACACCACGTGCCCCAAGAAAGCTATTGAACCAAGCCAAAACTCACACTTGGAGAATTTTGCATAAAGCTTCTCCTCCCTCAACCTCTGTAACACAACTCTCAAATGTTGAGCATGCTCTTCCTAGCTACGGGAATAAACCAGGATGTCATCAATGAACACAATGACGAACGAACCAAGGTAAGGCTGAAACACATTGTTCATCAATTGCATGAACGCGGCTGGGGCATTGGTCAGCCCAAATGACATAACCAGAAACTCATAATGACCAAATCTGGTCCTGAAAGTAGTCTTCGGAATGTCAGAATCCCGAATCTTCAGCTGATGATATCCAGACCTTAAGTCAATCTTGGGGAACACCTTAGCTCTCTGAAGCTGATCAAATAAGTCATCAATACGAGGCAAAGGATACCGGTTTTTCACTGTAACCTTATTCAGCTGTCTATAATCAATACACATACGCATGGATCCATCTTTCTTTTTCACAAACAACACAGGTGCACCCCAAGGTGACACACTCGGCCGAATGAACCCCTTATTTAAGAGTTCCTGAAGCTGCTTTTTCAATTCTTTCAACTTTGTTGGTGCCATGCGGTAAGGCGGAATAGAGATAGGTTGGGTGTATGGTACCAAGTCAATACAAAAATCAATATCCCTGTCAGGTGGCATGCCTGGCAGTTCTGCAGGAAATACGTCCGAAAAATCACGGACCAGAGGGACAGAATCAACATAAGGAGTCTCACTACTAACATCCCTTACAAAAGCAAGATAAGACTCACACCCTTTCTCAACCATACGCTAAGCCTTCAAATAAGAAATCACTCTGCTAGGCACATGCTCTATAGACCCTCTCCACTCAACTCTCGGAACTCCGGGCATAGCTAGGGCCACTGTCTTAGCGTGATAATCAAGAATAACATGACATGGGGATAACTAATCCATGTCCAGAATCACATCAAAATCAACCATACTAAGTAACATCAAGTTTACTCAGGTCTCCAGACCTCCAATAGATATAAGACACGACCGATAGTATCGCCCAACCGGAGTCGAAACATGAACAGACGTAACTAAAGACTGATGGGGCATATTCAGAAAGGGAGCCAAATAGGATGAGACATAAGATATGTGGAACCATGGTCAAATAAAGCCAAAGCATCACTGTGACAAACGTAAATAGTACCTGTAATCACCGCATCTGAGGCCATAGCATCAGGCCTAGACGGAAGTGCATAAATACGTGGTTGGCCTCCACTTGCTCGACCTCCCCCTCTAGGGCAGCCTCTAGCTACCTGACCACCACCCCTGGCTGCCTGGGTAGGGTGTGAAGTGACTGGGGCTGAAGTCGAGGGCTGAACCCTCTGCTGAGATGAACTACCAAGACGACGGGGACACTACCTCCACCCATGTCCGAACTCTCCACACTCAAAACAACCACCTGGAGCTGAAGATGGAGACTGAAGAGAACCCCTGCCACCATGATAACCGCCGAATGAACCGTGCATAGAAGAACCCTGATATGATGATGCTCTAGAGGAGCTCTGAGCTGGAAGGGCACTAAATGATGAACGTCCCGGATGAGAGTTGCGAGGACCCTGCCCCGAAGATGCACCACTGTAAGCTGGGCGAGCTGGCTGTGGAGGTCTACATGGACGACCTCTACTGGGCTGAAACTGCCCTCTGGAAGGGCCACCGCTGAAAAACTACCTGATGGGGGCCTCTTGGCCTCCCTTACCTCACGCTCCTGCCTACGAACCAACTCAATATCCCGAGCAATGTCAACTACCTGCTCGAATGTAGCTCCAGACACTCTCTCTCTGGTCATCAAAATGTACGTGAGACCATCTGCAAATCTCCTGATCCTCTCCCTGTCAGTAGGGACTAACTCCGAAGCATGTCTAGACAACTCAGAAAACCTCATCTCGTACTGAGTAACTGACAACTCTCTCTGGCGCAGCTGCTCAAACTGTCTGCGATGCTCCTCTCTATGGGACTGAGGAACATACTTCTCCAAAAAGATCGTGAAGAACTGCTTCCAGGTGAGAGGTGCTGAACCAACCGGCCTACGCCTCTCGAATGCCTCCCACCAAGTGAAAGCAGCACCCATAAACTGAAATTTAGCAAATGAGACCCCACTGGTCTCCAAAATACCCGCAGTACGTAGTATCCTTTGGCATTTGTCCAGAAAACCTTGGGCATCCTCACCCTCTGTGCCGTTGAAAGTCAGAGGCTGAAGTTAAATGAACCTTTCCAGCCTACGCTGCTCATCCTCGGGCATAGCTGGGACTACATAGTCCTGAACTGGGCCAACCGGCTAGGCTGAGACTACCCCCGGTGCCTGAATACCCTGTACAACCTGCTCAGGTGTCCGGGCAGCTGGAGTCTGAATGCCTCCCCCGGCTTGAGCTGCAATGGTAGTAACAGAAATAGCAACTGCCTGAGCTAAACTGGAACACACCGTCAATATCTGAGCCAGGGTCTCCTAAAGACTCGGAATAACAATAGGCACTGTCGGTGCCTAAGCCTGTCCCGCTGGAGCACCCTCGGCGAGAACCTGATCCTGAATGATAGGGGGATCCTGTGGTACTTCCCCGGCTACTGCACAGGCTGGTTCCCTAACTCCACCACGGCCTCGACCCCTTGTGGGTCTGGCTGGTGTCAGGTCACCCTGATCGGTAGTGCGTGTCCTCACCATCTGTGAGAGAATAAAACAACAGTAGTTTAGATTTCAAGAATCAATAAAATGGCACGAAAGAGTTCAAGAAAATGAGATTTTTCCTAAAAGTTCTGTAGCATCTCGAAGATAAGTACAGATGTCTCTGTACCGATCCGCAAGACTCTACTAAACATGGTCATGACTGTTGAGTCCTATGTAACCTAGAGCTCTGATACCAACTTATCACGACCCCAAATCCTAACAGGTCGTGATGGCGCCTATCGTAGAACTAGGCTAGCCAACCATTACATTACTACACATTTGTTTTAATATAATATCTCAAAAATCAATAATAATCAGCAAAATAAGCAATTAACATTTTTCTCTAAGTCTTTAAGCAATTATAATATAATCTATTGTCTAAACAAAACCCCCAAGACTGGAGTCAACCGATCACAAGCATCTAAGAATAAAATATAACTGTACTAATGTCATAACCAATGTCTAGGAATAAAATACTAATACTAATAAAGGAAGGGAAATGGAGAAGCTGCGGACGCTGGACAGCTACCTCAAAATACCAAACGCTGATGACAACGAACTCGGACGACTACGGCTCCGAACCAGTACATGGATCTGCACACAGGGGTGCAGGGAGTAATGATGAATACGCCAACTCAGTAGTAATGAAAATAAATCACAGTCTGAGAATAAGAAACACACAGCACAAAACACCAATCCACAAAACAGTAAAACATCAAGTCTCAATACAATATACATAAGCTCGAAAACCAATTTCCAGAAAACAAATCCTTTGAAACAAGTATATTTTTCCAATATTTCTCAGTAAAACTCTCAGTAATATCAATTTGAAAAATGAAGTGAATCATAGTCAAAAGCTCAGCAAAATATCATTATGAACTGCCCCTCGGGCAAAATCATCACTCATAATCAGTCACTCAGCATCAGCCACGCGGGCAACCTCACTGTCACTCATGCCTCACAATCACTCATCACTCGGCACTTGCACTCAGTAGGTACCTGCGCTGACTGGGGGTGTGTACAGACTCCGGAGGGGCTCCTTCAGCCCAAGCGCTATAAACAAGCCGCATCATGGCATAAATCACTCTCAGGCACTCGGCCTCTCTCATATCATAACATCTCACAACATTGGCCCTCGGCCTCACTCATATCATAACATCATCACAACATTGGCCCTCGGCCTCAGTTAGTCTGACACTCTCAGCATGCCACTCGGGCCATGAATAAAACGAGGTTCTCGACCCAAAATAGTATTTCATTTCAAGAAATAGTAATATTATCAAATAAGAGTGTCAACAATTTCACAAGAAAGATTGGGTGTAAAATCATAGTTTCAAAGTAGTGAGAATATCAGTAAAATAGCCCCCAAGGGGTTAAAACGGATCGGCACTAGGCCCCAAACATGGCTTACAGCCCAAATATATCAAAACATAGTAATATTATAACTCACATGCTTTGAAAGCAGTTTCGCAACTCAATAGTTGCCTAAAAAGGTACATTTTTTCAAATTTCCAATTCGTGCACGCCCCACACTCATCATCCAGTGTGTGCGTCACTCCAAATCCGTGAAAGGATGTAATGTCCGGGGTTTCATACCCTCAGGACAAGATTTAAAGATATTACTTACCTCAAACTATCCCGAAAAGCTACTCTGCAACCCGCTTGCCTCTCGAATCAACTTCAGAGTGCTCCAAATGTATAAAGATCAGATTTTTTCTCATCAAATTATGCTGAGGGAATGAATTCCAATTGAAAAATACCAATTTTAGCACAAAATCCGAAATTACCAAAACCCGACCCCTGGGCCCACGTCTCGGAACTCGACAAATTTAATACCAAATTGTTCTTCATCATCTCACGAGTCCTTACATATAAAGAACTCTAAAATCGGAGTTCGTTTGACCCCTCAAATCATCCCTAGAAGGTCTCATATTCTCAAGCCCTAATTCCATATTTTTCTACTGATTTTCATGAATTGAACACTGATATTTTGATCCTTAATCACATATAATCGAGTTTTAGGGTCCAAATTTCTTACCTCAATGAAGAACAATGATTTCCTCTCTTAAAAATCGTCTCAAAAGCTTTTTCCCGTTCAAAAATGGTGGAAAAGTGGGTATTGGTCGCGGAGGGTTTATTTAAATACTGTCCAGGTCTCTATTCATCGCGATCGCGGGACCCACATCGCGATTGCGAAGCAAAAATTTCCATCTGCCCAATATTCCCTCTGCAATCGCGATGCTTTACCTCCCAGGCATATCTCTGACCGCGTTCGTGAAGAACAAGCGCGTGGCCTCCTGACTCGACTTGCTAACCCTACGCGATCGCGACTTATCCCACGCGATCGCACTGAATAGACCTCCAGTGCTATGCGATTGCACCCCACACTCTGCGATCACATTGAACAATTTCCTCCTGGCCTCGTTCCACTCTACGCGATCGCGGACCTGACCTCGCGATCACGATGCACAAAATACTATTGTGCTAACACCAGAAAAACAACAGACTATTCCAAAGCCAAAATGCTCATTAACCATCCGAAATCAATCCCGAGCCCCTCGGGACCCCAACCAAATTTACCAAAAAATCATAAATGATCATTAAAACTTAGTTTCACTCTCGGAACACATAAAATAATATCAAAACACCAAAATCACGTTGGATTCAAGCCTAAGAACTTTGAAATTTCTTAAATCCACCAACGATGCCGAAACTATCCAAAACACATCCGATTGACCTGAAATTTTGCATACATATCCAAAATGACATTACGAACCTGTTCCAACTTCCGGATTTCCATTCCGACGCTGATAGCTTATTTTCCACTGCCGTCCGGAAATCACCAAAAACTAACTTTCGCCAATTCAAGCCTAATTCTACACCGGACATCACAAAAATATTCTGAACACACTCCTAAGTCCCAAATCACCTAACGAAGCTATCCGAGCCATAAAATCCGCACTCCGAGGTAGTTTACCAATAAGTCAACTTTCAGTTGACTTTTCCAACTATAAAGTTATTTTCAAAGACTAAATGACTAACTTCTCACTATAACCATTCCGATTCCGAGCCTACCAACTCTAACACATCATAAACAGTATATCCAACCTATGACAAGGCAATAACAACAATAATAATGTAGATTCTACGTAACGATCAACCGGGTCGTTACAGATCTAGAGTTGTGACTTCCGCCTAGTTGGTTGCCTAACGGATTGTGGGATCTAGAGAGGGTTTCATTGGTTGGGGTGTAATATAGCAATCAACACACAATTACTCACTCGATTCCTCTCGGTAGTTAGAGTGGTTTTGCCCAATTTGGCTTTCTCAAGTCCAAATGGGTAATTCTCATAACAAGTGATAGATGCTCAAGTCGGGTTTCACTATCTCTAGATTCAACCCTTTAATATGGACTATCAATCTCTTGAGTTCATACCAATTTCTTGTTAGCCAAGTTTTCCTGGACTCAATCTATCTTTCTCAAGTAGAGACTAAGTCAATTAGGCTTGAATCAATATTTGCAACCATTAATCCTAATCTTGAAGCAAGAACTAGGCTAAATATCACACACCCAACTAGGAGTGGCAAACGGGCGGGTCAGGTCGGATATGGTTTGGGTCGAAAGCGGGTAATCAAAAATAGATAAGTTATCTGACCCGACCCGATCCATATTTAATACAGATAAAAAACGGGTTAACCGGCGGATAATATGAGCTACCATATTATCCATGATTTCTTGCATATGATCACTTTTGGGAAACTTCTTGATCTTAACTTGAGCAACCCCCAATTCGAGGCATTACAAATGTAAAAGTTAGACCCATTGGTTATCCATTTTCTAATTGGATAATATGGTTCTTATTCATATTTGACCCATTATACTCCTTCTTGAGTTGAATTTCATAAATTTGGCTCACTTTCCAATGCTCCTACAAGTAAGCACATTTTATCAATTTTTGGGAATACCTTTGAACATCTTTTAGCTAAAACGAAAGTAAAAAGGGCACAAATAAGTAGTCAAAATCCTCACTTATCAAAATTTTTGTTCTTCAAGTCTAATGGACCAAAGGGTGTCACATTCAAAACTTCAAACGGACCATTCCACTTAGACTTTAGTTTTCCCGGGAACATCCGTAATCGAGAATTGAACAATAACACAAGATCACCTTCTTTGAACTCCTTGTTCTGGATGTACTTGTCATGGAGGTACTTCATCTTCTCCTTATATAAGGAATAACTTGTATATGCATGGTACCGGAATTCATCAAGATCATTCAATTGTGCCACCCTTAAGTTGGCGGCGACATCCCATTCAAGATTAAGCTTATTCAATACCCACATAGCCTTGTACTCAAGTTCCACGGGAAGGTGACAAGCTTTCGCCAACACTAACCGGTATGGAGACATGACAATCGGTGTTTTGTAAGTCGTACTATAAGCCCAAAGAGCATCATCAAGTTTCTTAGACCAATCCATCTGATTGGCATTCACTATCTTTGACAAAATACTCTTGATCTCCCGGTTGGAGACTTCCACTTGCCCGCTTACTTGAGGGTGATAGGGGGTCGAGACTTTGTGAGTAACACCATACTTGGTGAGTAAGGTATCAAAAGCTTTGTTGCAAAAGTGTGATCCCCCATCACTTATAATGGCTCTTGGAGTACCCAATCTTGTGAATATGTTCTTTTTTAAAAATGCCACCACACTTCGAGCTTCGTTGTTGGGTAAAGTTATGGCTTCAACCCACTTTGACACATAGTCCACACCTACCAAAATGTAAGTGTTATTACAAGAGCTCACTAACAGTCCCATGAAATCAATGCCCTACACATCAAAAATGTCAATTGCCCTACACAACGCTTGAGTAGATCACTAGCGTCCTTGTAGAGAGTAGGCCAATAGAATCCACAAACTCAACACTTTTGTTGTCGTTCTCGCTCCACCATGGTGGCAACCATATGGTGAAGAGTGGCAAGCCTCAAGAATTTCCACTTGTTCTTCCTCCGGTACACATCGTCGAATGACACCATCGATATAAATTCGAAAGAGATACGGCTCATCCCAATAATAGCCAAGGAAATCTCATTTGAGCTTCTTCCTTTGGTTTGAAGAGAACTCATTCGATACAATACCACTCAAAAGATAATTTTCTAAGTCGGCGAACCATGGCATCCCGGTCATTGAAATGGTTAGAAGTTGTTCGTCAGGGAAGGAATCATTTATCTCAAGGTCGTTGTGTGGCCTCCCTCCTCCTCCAAATGAGACAAAAGGTCTGCCAATTGGTTTTCACTACCCTTGCTCTCTTGAATTTCTAGATCAAACTCTTGTAATAGAAGAACCCACCGCACTAACCTTGCCTTTGAATCTTTCTTTCTCATTAAATACCGAAGCGCCGCATGATCGGTGTGGACAATCACCTTTGTACCCATCAAGTACGGGTGGAACTTCTCCATAGCAAATACAATAGCAAGTAGCTCTTTTTCGGTCACCGTGTAATTGAATTGGGCATCATTCATGGTCTTACTAACTTAGTAGACCGGATGGAAGATTTTGTTGATACATTGACCCAAAACTGCTCTGACTGCCACATCCCTTGCATCACACCTGAGCTCGAAAGGCAAGCTCTAATCCGGTGCGGTGATAATAGGAGTAGTAGTCAACTTGAACTTTAGCAATTCGAATGCCTCATGTAATCTTTGTTGAAATGGAACTTGTCATCCTTCTCCAAAAGCTTTCACAAGGGGTTCACCACTTTGGAAAAATCCTTGATGAAACGGCGATAGAACCCCGCATGACCCAAGAAGCTCCTCATTCCCTTCGCGGATGTAAGGGTGGGAGTTTAGAGATCACCTCTATTTTGGCCTTGTCGACCTCAATACCATGCTTTGAAATTTTGTGGCCGAGGACAATGCCTTCCTCGACCATGAAGTGACATTTTTACCAATTCAAAGCCACGTTTGTCTCCTCACATCTTGCCAAGACCTTATCCAAATTTTGCAAGTAATCATCGAAAGAAATCCTGACCATGGAAAAGTCATCCATGAAGACCTCAAGAAAATCCTCCACCATGTCGGTGAAGATATCCATCATACACCGTTGAAAAGTCGCCGGTGCAATGCATAACCCAAATGTCATCCACGAGAATGCGAATGTTCCTTAGGGAAATGTGAAAGTAGTCTTCTCTTGGTCCTCTATAGCAATAAGAATTTGATTGTAGCCGGAATATCCATCAAGGAAACAATAGAACGCACGACCGGACAACCTATCAAGCATTTGATCAAAGAATGGAAGTGGGAAATGATCTTTCCTTGTAACTTTGTTGAGCTTGAGATAGTCTATACACACTCTCCACCCGGTCATTGTTCTTGTGGGAATCAACTTGTTCTTGTCATTGGTGACCACAATCATGCCCTCTTTCTTTGGGACACATTGCACCGGAGAGGTCCACGAGCTATTGGAAATGGGTAAATAACCCTGGCATCCAACCATTTTATGATCTCCTTCTTCACCACCTCTTGCATTGCTTCATTTAGTCTTCTTTGATTTTCAACGAAGGGTTTTACATCCTCCTTCAAAATAATCTTGTGCATGTAAAAGGCGAGGCTTATACCCTGAATATCCTCCAATGTCCATTCGATAGCTTTCTTCCTCTTTTGTAGCACCGCCAAAGTAGAGTTCACCTGCACGTTAGTCAAACAAGAGGAAAGAATAACCGGTAAAGTAGAACATGGGCCAAGGAATGCATACCTGAGATGTGGAGGCAATGGCTTTAACTACAAAGTGGGAGGCTCCTCGATTGAGGGCTTTGTTGGAGGAGTCTTCTGGTTTTAGAGATCTAAGGACAATTTGCAAGGTTCGTAAGTATATGACCCTATTCATTGCAATGCATTCACACATTCCACATAGCCATCCTTCTCATCATCATCAAGATTAATCAATACGTATTCCAAAGTATCATCCACATGCATCATGGCACTAGCATCATCAACAATCACCTCGATCACTAAGTCCACAAATGAACAAACTTTGTTGCTATGCGGTTGCCTCATAGATCTGCACACATGGAAAACCACCTTTTCATCACCCATCTGGAAGGTGAGCTCACCGACTTCCACATCAACAAGAGCCTTCACCGTATCAAGGAAATGTCTACCCAAGATAAAAGGCATCTCATAGTCCACTTTGCAATCAAGAATCACAAAGTCCGCCGGGAGGATGAACTTATCAACACAAACCAAAACATCATCAATAATACCCAGTAGTCTCTTGATAGTAGGATCCACCATTTGTAACTTCATATATGTAGGTCTTGATTTCCCAATTCCCTAAGTTTTGAACACCGAGTAGGGCATCAAGTTCATACTCGCCCCTAGATCACAAAGATCTTTGGCAAAGTCGACGCTTCTAATAGTGCAAGGGATTGTGAAAGCGTCGGGATCTTCCAATTTCGGAGCCATTGAGTGAACAATTGCACTCATTTGATGTGTCATCTTGATAGTCTCACAATTCATTGATCTTTTCTTTGTTACCAAATCCTTCATGAACTTTGCATATCCGGGAATTTGTTCCAAAGGCACATTAATGAATAAGCTCTTCATCATGTCAATAAACTTCTTGAATTGGTTCTCGCTATTTTGCTTGGCAATCCTTTGAGGGTATGAAGGAGGAGGCCTTGGCATTGGTGCCTTAGCCTTTGGCACTACCGGTTTCAGTATGTCAATCATGTGTTCCCTAGACGAGTTCACTTCTTCTTGAGTCTCCTCCACATTTTCATCAATATTAATTCTCACTTCGTCATTGGCTTGAATCACATTGTTTGGAATCTCATCTTCTTGAATCACTTGATCACCATCCATAATTCTTCTTTGACTTGAGGTGGTTGCATCCGCACCTTTTCCACTCCTTGTGGTCACGGCCATGGTGTGTCCTGTGTTGTTCCCATCCTTCGGGTTCACCACCGTATCACTTGATAGTGCCCCCTTGGGACGAGTGTTTAAAGCTTGCGAGATTTGCCTCAAGTGGACTTCCAAATTGCGTATTGAAGTTTTATGAGAGGATAGTTGAGCATCCGAGTCAGCATTAACATATTCTCAATTCGCCCCATCTCATTATTGGAAGAGCTCGGCCCGTGAGACGGATAAGGAGGCGGGTTGTTTGGTTGTTGATACATTGAGGGCCTTGAAAACCCGACCCCTGATTCCCTTGGTTGTTGCCTCCCCAATATCCTTGATTGTTGCCACTCCAATTGCCTTGGTTTTTTTAATTTCTCCAATTGCCTTGGTTGTTTTGATTGTTCCAATTGCCTTGGTTGTTTTAATTGTTCCAATTACCTTGATTGTTGTTACCACCACTCTGATTGCCTTGGTGGTTTGAGTTCCAATTTCCTTGATTACCTTGATATCGCCATTATTGTTGATTTGGGCCTTGAGAGTTGTTTCTTTGCCCTTGGAAGTTGTTCACATATTGTACTTTCTACTCTTGTTCATTATATGATTCCTCTTGGTCAAACCCACTATCATCTTGCACATATTGTTCCACACCATTTTTCACTTGTTGACCTTTTTGCCTTCACTTGTTCATCATCATATTAACACCTTACATTGCATTCACTTGCTTAGGACCTTGAACTTGTTGAATTTGAGCTTTGGCTCATTGATTCATCGTGGTGGTCAACTCGACAATTGTTTGCCCATGATCATGAAATTCCTTATGTAGGTGAATCACATTAAGGTCACCTTGAGGAACATTTGCTCTACTTTTCCATGTCGATGAAGTATCCGCCATTTCATCTAAGATCTCTCAAGCTTTGGCATATGGCTTCGTCATGAAATTTCCATCGGCAAGTTGGTTGACCACACATTGATTGGTAGTATTGATCCCCCTATAGAAAGTTTGTTGAATCATAGCCTCAGTCATGTCATTATTCGGGTACTCTTGCACTATAGTACGGTACCTCTCCCATATCATGTGCAAAGGCTAATTGGGTTCTTTCTTGAACGCTAGAATCTCGTCTCGTAGAGTAGACATATGCCCGGGAGAAAAGAACTTGGCAATGAATTTCTTCGCTAATTCATCCCATGTACGGATAAAATGGTTTGGCAATCTTTCTAACCAATCCAAGGCTTTCCTTTGTAGGGAGAAGGAAATATTCTCAACCTTAGAGTATCCTCGAATACGTTGGTCTGTTGACTCCCCCAGCAAGTGTCCACAAACCCTTTCAATTGCTTGTATGCATTTTGACTCGGAGCCCCGATGAAGAATCCTCGTTGCTCTAGCAATGTGAGCATAACATAGGTGATTTGAAAGTTGCCCGCCCTAATACGGGGCGGGACTATGGAACTTGCGTAACCTTCATTTGGCAACACCCGGTGTGGAGCCGCTCTTGGTGGAGGTAGGGGAGGGACGAGAATATTGTCATGAGACAGTCGGCCTCATCTATTTGCTTGAGGTTCAAGAGGAACATCACCACCTTGGCCATCATCCACTTCCTCCCTCAAAGGCCAGTTTGCGAGAGGATCATTGTTGAGTGCCATTTTTGTACCTACAATTTTTTCACAAAACAATTTAGTAACCCGGAAGGAAAAGAAGAAAGTCACACACAAAACCAAATATATAGTTAAATCTGTTTTTAGCTCCCCGGCAACGGCACCAAAAATTGTTATCGCTATATATTTGGCTGAATATTTAGGTGCTTGCCTTATCCACATATCAACTCACTGCGTTGCGAGTCTCTCGTACATTAGTGAGTCTCAACAACTGGATCTAGATGGCTACTTCAAAGTTGTATGACATATCCAGTGTTGTTGCAGCACAGTGTTCTACCCCAACAGCACTCCGGGTTCCTCCATCAGTGGAGGAAACATTGAAGAAGATCCTGGACAATCAGAAGACAATCATGGATACATTAGTGGCACATGGGGGAGCTATTGAGGAGTTGGCAGACAGGTGAAGAAAATGAGGAAATCTCAGGCCTCGAAGAAATCAGTGGATAGATTAAGAAAAGAGGTGACCAAGATTGCAGCAGCTGGTGATCTACTATTTGACTTACTGATGGAGACTGATCCATCAGTACCAGCAGACCCAGCAGCACCATCAGTAGAGGCACCAGTTGTCCAGTCTGACGAGCTAGACCTTGTTGCCTATATTGGTGAGGAGGTGCTTCAGATGTTCACCAACCCCGTTACTCCCCGAGCAGAGATGATGAGATCCAGTTGGAAGATCCTAAGGGTAGTGATGTTTCTATGCACACTAAGACCACATAGGGAGTTTTCTACACTCTCTACCCTCTCTTATTTTGATTTGTGATAAGCATTAAGAACAAGCATTGTCCTCAATGCTTAGCAAAAATCAAAATAAGGGAGGGTAGAGAGTGAAGAGAACTACATATGTGGTCTCAGTGTGTATGGCAGCATCACTACCATCGGGCTCCTCTAACTGGATCTCATCATCCTTTGCTCGGGGAGTAATGGGCTTGGTGAACATCTGCAGCACATCCTCAGTAGTATGGGCACCAAGATCTAGCTCGTCATATTGGCTAGCTGGTGCCTCTGTTGATGGTGTTGTTGGGTCTGCTGGTACTGATGGATCTGTCTCCATCACAAGTCAAATGGTAGATCACCAGCTGCTGCAATCTTCGTCACCTCATTTCTCAATCTATCCACTGATTTCTTCGAGGCCTAAGATTTCCTCATCTTATTCACATGTTTTCCCAACTCCTCAATAGCTCCCCCATGTGCTACCAATGTATCCATAACTGTCTTCTGATTGTCCAGGATATTCTTCAATGTTTCCTCCACTGATGGAGGAACCTGTGATGTTGCTGGGGTAGAAGATTGTGCTGCAACAGCACTGGATATGTCAGACATCTTTGAAGTAGCTATTTGCATCCAGTTGTTGAGACTTGCCAATGTGTGGGAGACTCGCAGCGCAGTGAGTGGATATGTGGATGAGGCAGGCACTAGTATTGATGCTGATGGTCTAGAGGATGAAGGTGGTCGAATGTCAGTTGTCTCGATGGAAGGACCGGATACTGTGCAAGGCATGGGAGCTAAAAATTGTGAGACCTTTAGTTCATCCCAATTTCTTGTTAGCCAAGTTTTCCTAGACTCAATCTCTCTTTATCAAGTAGAGTCTAAGTCAATCAGGCTTGAATCAATGTTTGCAACCATTAATTCTAAAATTGAAGAAAGAACTAGGCTAAATATCACACACCCGACCATAAACAAGCTCTAAATCAAACACCCATTAGGCACCCACACTACGGTTGGGTCACAACCCTAGCTAGAAATTCAGCTACTCATAGATGAAAATGCAGAAATTAAAGAAGAAAGGAAGATTAAACTCATATTAATTGATAAAGAGATAAAAATCCAATGTAAAATACATAAACTATCATAAATTTTCCAAAGCCGTAAATAAAAATGACTCCCTACTTTCTGAAGTTCAAACTTAACCTAATTTTGATTTAAAAAAATACTATTTATACACAGCTAAAATTTTCGAACAAAATTGCCCTTTCACATGTTCTACGGCCGCACAATTATGTGTGTGGTTCGCACTTTAAAGCTAAGCTTGACAGTAGAGACTTCTGCGCCTGCACAATTCTAAATTGCGGCCGCACTTTTTCAGGTTCTGCGGACCGCACAATTTTTAGTGTGGTCCGCACTTCTTGATGGACTCAAAGTTGCAACTCTATGATCTACAACATATGCTGCCGCACAATTATTGTGCGGTCCGCACTTTCAAAAGCTGCACTGACAAAATTCATTTGAAATCTGTGGGCGCAGACAAAATTCTGCAGTTCGCACTTTGGCCATTTTTCTTGAATTTTGTTCTTGTCCAAAAATACTCCTTCTTGAGTTGAATTTCATCACTTTGGCTCACTTTCCAATACTCCTGTAGGTAAGCACATTTTATCAGTTTTTAGGAATACTTTTAAACACTTTTGAGCTAAAACGGAAGTAAAAAGGGCGCAAATAAGTAGCCAAAATCCCTACTTATCAATAAAACGCGTGTCTCTTTGCATTTAATAACCCGAACATGTGTTATACCACGATTTAGAAATATTTTTGTCGGTTCTCGAGGTAATCATGGCCACGATTTTAGCCGCATATTCCTTTACGTATATGCCTCATTCTTCTTTTACACTTAACAATTCTTCAAACTCTCTTAAATTCTTTGCATTTAACTCTTTATTTCTTTCATCTTTCTTCATAGAACTCTTACCACCTTCTGTTGTTGATCATGGCTTCTTTAATAGCTCTTCCAGGAACTCTGGTCTTCTCTTTGGTGGGGGCCGAAAGAGAGTAAAGATAAAGAAATTGATGTTGAATTTGACCCTCATACGATGAGCACCATCATCCCCAAACGTCTCAACACGGTCAAAGACTTTGAAGAAAAGTTCCCTTCTTCAAGCTCTCGCATTGGGATGTCAGCATATACCCTTCTTCTATTTTTCCTTCAAGCATCCCTGTTGTGAAAGAGGACTGTGATTGCCATGACCTGAACATCATTGCTCCCGAAGTTTTGGAGTGAGTAACCTTCAGTGAGAAGGGATTCATGTATATTTATACCTACCCATTCACTCTGGGTGCGTTTTCTTTGAACGGGAGACTAGACCCGTAATATTGGAGTTGTGCCAACGATACCAAGTTTGTTTTACACAGGTGGGCCCTTCGATATGGAGAACTATGGCCTGTCTATGGTGGTTGTGCCAGTAAACACAAGAGGAGTTCACATTGCCTCATATGATGAATCTCTACTCCCCCAAGCTTTTTCGTGGGTGAGTAATAAATTTCAGCAAACGTGGCCACCATGCTTTGCTAACCAGCATGGATGACGACAACGACCATGGATGGATGGAGCGGTATGCCGTTGTTGCCACCAGGGATATCATCTAGGACACAACTTTATCTTTCCCTGAGTCTCGGACTCGTACACGTAAGTTCAAAGTCTGTCTTTTTTTCTGAAAAAAGATTGTTTCATGTCGCTGCTGATATTTCTTCCTTTATTTATTCAGCAACTCGGTGGAAACCACCATGGGTTGAAGGCCTAGAATGGTGGGTTCAGAAGATTTTGTACATCCCTACACTTGAGACTCATTGGTGGAAGCAGCTGGACCCCAAGTACATATAGAAGGCCAAGAATAATGGAAAGTCAACTGATTCTTCCCTCCTTTCATTTTTGTGCACATTAAAATTGGTTAACCTCTCTTTTTGTTGAATTTAGGTCTCCCGCAGGTCTCTGTTACCATCCTTGATGAGGATGTTTTGGTTGATCCAACGGAGGCTACGAGGTTGCTGAAGGAGGCTCTCACCAGAACAGGTGTCATCGGATCTACTTCTGGTGCAAGTGCTTCCTCTCGGAGTCCCTGGCCGGAGAACAAGCAACCAAAAGGACGGCGTTCTTCCTCGGGCAAGGGCAAGAGTAGAAGGTGAAGAAAGTCGCGCCCGAGCCAGCCGCAGTCACTGTGGCGATTGATGATGATGGGGAAGCAAGTGATGTACGGGCTTCCCTACAAAGGAGATGATGTTTTAGACTTCAATACTACACAATATTATAAGTTAATTGTGCAGTACCCAAATTTCGAGTGCTGTCTAATAAGAAGAACCTAGTTCTTCATAATCTACTACTTACTACAGTTTGCGGAATAATTAAGCAGTAATAGTAAAGACACAGGGATTTTTACGTGGAAAACACCTGGCTCAAAAGGTGAAAAAACCACGACCTACTCCTCAGTAGGATATGCTCAAACTCTTCACTAGACACTGAGCCAAAACGGACTTACAAAATAAACTCTTTTGTAATCCTAGGACTAACTCTAATCCTCTTTGTATCAACTAGCCTCTAGCTAATTTCTACAGAATTCAAGCTAACTCTAACTTGATCAATTTATACCTATTACAATTTGCTTCTAATAAAGCTGATAAGATACAATATTTAAACTCCTACTACAATCAACTAGACTCGATATACAGACAATGAAACTGTTCCTTCTAGTTGAACTGTAGCCTTTGTATCGCACAACAATTCTGCTTGCAAAACCTCTGGAACTTTTGCTTCAGATCTTGATTCACTTTTGTACTTGTGCGTCACCACTTTCAGTCGTAATACTTTGATTATTTATAGAGTCTGTTTGTTGAGTCCATCCAACTTTTCCTTGGTAGACAAGTTTGATTGTAACTCAACTTTCTTCCTCTATTCCTGTCCTAGCTGAAATCAACTTCTGTCTTTTCTATCAATTTGCAACCTTTTCGTATTAGGAGACATTCTCTTAGTTCTTTGATATTAGTAAACAATAATATCTCCTAGACTTGTACTATTTGCGATCCAACTGCTTCATACAAAAGTGTGTGCTATGATGGACCAAGTTCAACTGGACACCTGTTGTCAATCTTCAAAACCCATTCAGTGACATGGGCCAACAAATTTCCCCTTTTTGATGATGACAAACTCTGTGCATTTATCATGTATACACATCCAACATTTTGTATTTTTGTGAGCATTAATCATCAAGAACCAGGTTCATTAGGTTACAAATATCACTTCAAAAATTTGTCAAAATTGAAGCCAATAACTAGACACATCTTCCCCCTTTTGGCATCATCGAAAAGTTTCAAAGTGATACTTACCAGTAATTAATTCTTACTCATGGCCAATTTAGGCAACTGCAGGTGCAAACATGATTAATCAACACAAGAAACCAAAAATGTAAGCTAATTCATAAATAGTGACATTTACAAAACACCAAGCTTTCATTTAATTAACATGGTTGATCAACACCAAAACAGATTAAAACAAAGACAATCAAAACATGAGTAAGACAGAAAAAAACTGAAACAAACAACTAAACACAGTCCCGAACTGGGCACTTGATAGGATAGGAGGGGGTAGTTCTGGAAATTCCTAAGTTTGGGGTGGTGCAGACGAGGCAGGACTCTTGGTTTGGAGAAGAGACAACATTTGGTGTAAGACACCCTCATTTTTCTCCTTCTCCTTGGCTAATTCAGCTTTGAGAGCATCACGATCACCTTCTACCTCAACTAAGCGAGTCTTCAAGCGAAGGAGCTCCATATCCTTTTTCTCACTTTCTTGCACCAGAGTACGGATCTTGCTGTTAACCGGTTGCTTCCGAGATGAACCAGGTTCATCTGTCGGGGCACTGACAGTGTAATCACAAGACAACAAAGTTTCCTTCCCAAAGAAATCCTTAGCAGTAGCCATTTCAGCCTTCTTTGTGGGAACTCCAAAATGACTCAGAACTGCAGTAAGTATAAATCCATAAGGAGTCGCATGGGCCTTGGTGCCATTTACCACCCTGTCCAAAAGCTGGATGATCAAAGATGGCCAATTGATCTGCTTGCCTCTATATAAGCATTCCATGAGCGTTAGATCCATATAGTTGGCAATGTGCCTGCGCTCTTGTCTTGGCAGCAGAAATTTAATCACAAACTCAAAGAACAGCTTGTGTTCAGGCTTCATCTCGCTTTTGTACACTGCCCTGGGCTCAGGCTCTTCTTCATTGTCACAAAAGAATCTGGTGATGGTAAGTGCTGAGGCCATTCCATCCAAGCAAGGCCATCTCTGCCTTGTATAATCATCATATCCCTCAGATGGAATGTCTAGAATGACTCCTAGTTCTTGTGCGTCAAAGGAGACTTCAACTCCCCTGATCAATGATGTAACCCTTCCTCCAATCACTGTTGCATTCCCCATGAATTCAACTACTTCATTTCTGACTAGTCTGCCCTCCAGGCGAAGGACCATGTCCTTCCAGCCTTGAGCTTCCAGAAAATCCACTAAGTACCTCATACCCGGCTCATCCAAGTCTTTCAGCAATTTTCTCTTCAAAATATGTTGCTTGCCAAACATGGCAACTCTGTCCATCGACACTTCTCCAACCTCCTTCTCATCATCACCACTCCAATCAGGATCATTATCTTTCTCAACAATCTGAACTTTCTTCTTCGACTTTACCTTGGACCGTGTCCTTGTAGATGTACCCACGGTGGTAGAAGACATAGGTGATGACTTCTTTTAGGAAGTCTTAGTCAATTTTTCTTTGGGTGTCTTGACCACCACTGGAGTAACCTCTTCATTTTGTTGGACCAGGTCCAACATCTCATCAACAGCAATAGCCTCAACAGGCTCCCCTACTTTCGCTTTCCCTTTCTCAGCTCTCTTTCTTTTGCTTTATTGAAGAGTTTTTTCCATCTTTTCCTCTTCTTCACGAACAGTATTTCTCGTAGCTCGTACCCTTGGAACAGGTACACCAACAGACTCATCAGTTTTCCTTTTCTTTGAGGCCTTAGACTTGATGGACTTAGGAGTCCTCCTCTTCTTAGGGTTATATGAGTCCCCCAGTTTCTTAAGTATCTCAACCAAGGTTTCTTCCCCATAAGAAACACGATCATCTATCTCCTTCATAAGCTGTTCTAATCCAGCAGCAACATCCTGTACTTCATTAGTTCCCCCTCAAACTACGACATCATCTTCAAGATTATCAGGAATGGGGCCACAAATACTGATACGGAACCATCCTTCCCAGAACCCCTCACACCTGCATCTCCCTCATTATCACTAATTTTCCCAGTTTTTCTTGGCCTTCTTGGCACTTCCACATCCACCACAGACCCAACCAGCACAAATCTATTTTCAGAATTTAACACAGAGGTAACATCAGTATTACCTTTCTCAGCACTTGACGAACCAGGTGCATCATCCTCTTGTGCTGATTTAAATGATTCATTGGATGAATCATGTTTAGGTTCTTCTTCAGCCTGTAATAAATCTTCCAAGAACTTTGCTCGTGACCCTGAAGCCATAGATGTTTGTGCAAGAACCTTGACACGGCGGGGTTTTGGGGCTGGAATAGGGTTTGGTGTAGTTCTAAGAGCCTCATGGCATTCAGGGGTGTCTCAGAGGATTCAGAACTATATACCGGTGGGGAATCAGACTCATATACTCCTTCATCGTAGTCACGATTTTGAGAATCAGATGAAGCAGACGACATTTTTAATTTTTGAGAGAAAAAAAAAAGAAAAAAAAGGGCAAAAGACAGTGAAGATTTGAGTGTTGAATGACTTGAACAGGGTTCGTCTATAGCTTTATTCAATATGGGTAATGATATCCTATTTATAACTTGTGGCTGGGGTAATTATAACGGACGAGTATTAACACAAGTAGGATACTAATCGATTAAGGACTGTCAGTGATTTGACATTGATTAGACCGTTACTTTCCCCCTAAACTAAGCTAATTTAATGAGACGGAACTTCTTGAAACTGGTTCATTTTGGGTAAGTACAAGAATTTGAACTGAACCATAAAAGGATAGAGTCCTACTCATGTATGACTGTAGTTGAATTAATACATGTATGGAGATGAAAACGTACCTTGTCAGTTATGTGAACCAGCATGGATGAACCAGGTTCATCCTGAAAAAAACTTTATTTTGCCTCAATTCACAAATAGAGAAACATCATTAGCAACTAGGGAATCATATTAATACATGGCAGAAGAGTATGACAACAAAGACATAGTGCTGAGCAATGATTAATCTGTTTAAGTACCCTAATTAAAATTTCTAGCCATAAAACTTTATCCTTTTTTTCAATAGGCGATCTTAATCATCCCTAATTCAAGCATGTTTCTCTCATAATGCTCCCTACTTAATGCTTTGGTAAACATATCAGCAATTTGATGATCAGTGGCACAGAAATCAATTGAGATCATCCCCTTTTCATAATTATCCCTCAGGAAATGGTGCCTAACATCTATGTGCTTAGTTCTCTTGTGATGAACCGGGTTCTTAGTCATACTAATAGCACTAGTGTTATCACAGTAAATAGGAATGCATCCCACATCTATGACAAAGTCCAGGAGTTGTTCCTTAATCCACAGCAACTAAGCACAGCAAGAGGCTGCAGCCACATATTCAGCCTCAGCAGTAGA
>ML263532.1:0-43797 GCA_005239495.1 Nicotiana undulata
ATTATGTTTTGCATAGTGTTATTTCTCTGAGGCTTTATGGAAAAATTGTTGAATGGCAAGGATGTTGTGGAAAGTAAGTATTGAATATACATGGGATCGGGCCGTACGCCACGAAAGAGTTGAAAAGAAATTGTGAAATATATGGGATCGGGCCGTACACTACGACAATGTTGAAAGTAATTGAATATATATGGGATCAGGCTGTACGCTATGGCAATGTTGAAAGTAATTGAATATATATGGGATCTGGCCGTACGCCACGGCAGTGATGAAACTAATTGAATATATATGGGATCGGGCCGTACGCCACGACATTGTTGAGAAGTAATTGTGATATGTATATGGGATCGGGCTGTACGCCCCGACAGTGTTGAGAAATTATGAAATATATGGGATCGGGCCGTACACCACGTCAGTGTTGAAAAGAAATTGAAATGAATATGGGATCGGGCCGTACGCCATGGCGGTGTTGAAAAGAAATTGAAATGAATATGGGATCGGGCCGTACGCCATGGCGGTGTTGAAAAGAAATTGAAATGAATATGGGATCGGGCCATACGCCACGGCAGTGTTGAAAAGAAATTGAAATGAATATGGGATCGGGCCGTACGTCACGACGAGTGTAGAAGGTACCTTATGGGAGCGGGCCGTACGCCACGACGGATCTAAGAATTTGTGCTTTATTGTTTAGTTCAGTATTTGTTTGGATTTCTGCCCTCGATATATATACTTGTTGCTTATTTCCTTGACATGCTTACTGTATTTCAGTATATTCTATCATATGTTATTACTGTTGGACCTTAGTGAGTATCGAGTCGACCTCTCGTCACTACTTCTTCGAGTTTAGGCGGGATACTCACTGGGTACATATTTATTTAATATGTACTCACACTGCACTTTCTTTTCTTTCTGTACTTGACTGTACAGATCCGGAGGCTGGTACGTCTTATTATCAGGCCGGTGCTAGATATTGATAGCGTGGTCATACTTCACGGTGAGCTGCTTTCCCGGCGATTTCCTAGCAGCACCCAGGAGTTCTTTTGTTATATTCTCTGTCCATTTCATTTAGACTGAGACCCTGTATGTATTGTAGTCATTGTATATTTAGTAGTTGCCCGTGGCACTCGTGACACTAGTTCCTGGCACACACGTAGTGTATATTTTGGGTTGTTGGCTGTACATATGTTATGCGACATGCCTATTGGTTGATTTTCCGCACTTGTAGTTTTATTTCACATCACCGTCATTAGCATGTTTATATCTGTTTAAAATTGGTTAAAAGATGAAATTTGCGTAACGGGGAAAGGTAACACTTAGTGTTTCTATATTGGTTGGCCTAACCTCGCCGTTGGGCGCCATCGCGACCTGAATCGAGATTTGGGTCGTGACATCAACAGCCCAACACTCCTACTATAGCTCCTATGAGGGGTCGAGGTCGAGGACGAGGCCGTGCTATAGGCCGAGGCCGGGGCAGGGCTCAGCCTAAAGCAGCAACCCCAGTGGAGGACCCTCAGGTCGAGTCTGACGAAGAGGTCCCAGTTCCGGCAGTCCCAGTTGGACCAGCACAAGTCCCATAGGGGTTCATAGCTACCCTAGTGCTTCAGGACGCTCTTGTCCGTTTGGTAGGACTTATGGAGAGTGTGGCTCAAGCTGGTCTTCTTCCTACTGCACCAGCTGGATCTCAGGCTGGGGGAGGGACCCAGACTCCTGTTATTCATACCCCAGAGCAGGTTGCCACTCAGATTCAGACTCCATCACCTGAGACAGCTGGAGTAGCTCAGCCGGGTATTGTAGCACCGATAGCCGAGGGTGCAACTATGTCAGCAGATGCTCTATGGAGACTAGATCAGTTCACCAAGTTGTTCACTACTACTTTTACTGGTGCACCGTCAGAGGACCCAGATGACTATTTGGACAGCTGCCACGAGGTTCTTCAGAACATGGGTATAGTGGAGTCCAATAGAGTTGACTTCGCTACTTTTCGACTATCTGGCGCAGCCAAGACTTGGTGGAGGGACTACTGCTTAGCCAGACCAGTTGGGTCTGCATCTTTGACTTGGGCTCAGTTCACAGAGGTATTTTTGGGGAAGTTCCTTCCCATTACTCAGCGAGAGGATCTTAGGAGGCAGTTTGAGCGCCTCCAGCAGGGATCTATGTCTGTTACTCAGTACGAGACCAGGTTCATCGCTCTAGCCAGGCATGCATTGATGATACTCCCCACTGATCGGGAGAGAGTTCGGAGGTTCATTGAGGGATTGGCCCAGCCTATACGACTCCAGATGGCCAGGGAGTCGAGTACTGATATTTCATTCCAGGATGCGGACGATGTAGCCAGGAGGATTGAGATGATTTTGTCACAGGGAGGTGGTCAGGGGGCTGACAAGAGGCCCCGTCATTTTGGTAGATTCAGTGGAGCCTCATCTGGAGGCAGGGATTCTTTCAGTAGGGGTCATCCACCCCAACCTTTTCAGTTGGTACTTCAGGTATCTCCCCGCGCACCGCCAGTTCATGTTAGTGCACCACCAGCATCTATCAGTGCACAACCGCTTTAGAGTTACCAGGGTGGTTATTAGGGTCGTCAGGGCCAGTTTTTGAGTCCACAGCCGTAGCAATCGAGATCTTGTTATACTTGTGGTATGCCGGGGCACCTTGCCAGATTTTGCCCTCCGAGCTTTGAGTGGACCCCAGCAACAGAGTTCCCGTGCCTTGGTCCCCGTAGCAGGTGCACCCTTGCCTTCTCAGCCAGCTAGAGGTGGTGGCCGTGGTGCCAGAGGTAGCAGTCATGTTCATAGAGGTGGAGCTCAGGCCACGAGGGGTAGAGGCCAAGTTGCAGCATGTAGACCCAGGGATGTTCAGATTGGAGGGGCTCAGCCCCGGTGTTATGCTTTTCCTGTTCGTCCTGATGCTGAGGCTTCTGATGCAGTTATTACAGGTACGGTTTCAGTTTGCAGCCGAGAGGCTTTGGTGTTATTTGATCCGTGTTCTACGTTCTCCTATGTGTCTTCATATTCCCCCCCTTATTTGAGTATTCCCCGTGATTCCTTGAGTACTGTTGTACATGTGTCTACACTGGTGGGTGATTCTATAGTGGTAGATCGAGTCTACCGTGCTTGCGTAGTAGTTATTGGTGGTCTGGAGACGCAGGTTGATCTTTTGCTTCTTGATATGATTGACTTTGATGTTATATTGGGGAGGGACTGGTTATCCCCCCATTATGCTATTCTGCACTGTCATGCCAAGATAGTGACCTTAGCCTTGCCAGGAGTACCTCGGTTAGAGTGGATTGGGACTCCTAGTCATTCTTCTGGTAGGGTTATTTCTTATATGAAGGCTCGGCGCCTGGTCGAGAAGGGTTGTTTGGCCTATTTGGCCTATGTTCGTGTTTCTAGTGCTGAGGTTCCTTCTATAGAGTCTGTGCCTGTGGTTCGTGAGTTTCCAGAGGTATTCCTTGCTGACCTGCCGGGTATGCCACCCGACAGGGATATCGACTTTTGTATTGAGTTAGCTGAGGGCACCCAACCCATTTCTATTCCCCCGTATCGTATGGCTCCGCCAGAGTTGAAGGAATTAAAGGAACAATTACAGGATTTGTTGGATAAAGGCTTCATCAGGCCTAGTGTTTCTCCTTGGGGTGCTCCAGTATTGTTCGTGAAGAAGAAAGACGGCTCAATGAGGATGTGTATTGACTACCGGCAGTTGAATAAGGTTACTATCAAGAACAAGTATCCTTTGCCGAGGATTGATGACTTATTTGATCAGCTTTAGGGTGCTACGGTGTTCTCTAAGATAGACTTGAGATCTGGTTATCATCAGCTGAGGATCAGGGCGTCTGATGTGCCTAAGACGCCTTTTCGCACTCGTTATGGGCATTATGAGTTTTTGGTCATGTCGTTTGGGTTGACTAATGCCCCCGCTGCTTTTATGGAGTTGATGAATCGGGTATTCATGCCTTATTTGGACTTATTTGTGATCATGTTTATAGATGATATCTTGATATATTATCATAGTCGAGAGGAGCATGAGCAGCATCTTCGGATTGTTCTCCAGACTCTGAGGGATAGACAGTTGTATGCCAAGTTTTCTAAGTGTGGGTTCTGGTTGAGTTCTGTGACATTCTTGGGCCACGTTGTATTGGCAAAGGGCATTCAGGTGGATCCGAAGAAAGTTTCAGTAGTTAAAAATTGGCCTAGGCCCACTTCAGCCACAGAGATTTGGAGTTTCTTAGGACTAGCAGGCTATTATCGCCGGTTCGTGGAGGGGTTTTCATCTATAGCAGCCCCTATGACCAAGTTGACTCAGAAGAGTGTTCAGTTCAGATGGTCCGAGGAGTGTGAAACGAGCTTTCAGAAGCTCAAGACAGCCTTGACCACAACCCCAATGTTGGTATTGCCCACAGGTACAAGTTCGTATACCGTGTATTGTGATGCTTCACGGGTTGGACTTGGTGCGGTATTGATGCAGGATGGCAAGGTCATAGCCTATGCATCTCGTCAGTTGAAAATCCACGAGAAGAATTATCCAGTTCACGACTTGGAGCTTGCAACTATTGTTCATGCCTTGAAGATTTGGAGGCACTACTTGTATGGAGTACCGTGTGAGGTATTCACTGATCACAAGAGTTTGCAATACTTGTTTAAGCAAAAGGAGTTTAATATGAGGCAGAGGAGGTGGTTAGAGCTGCTGAAGGATTATGATATTACTATTCTCTATCATCCGGGAAAGGCCAATGTGGTGGCCGATGCCTTGAGCCGGAAGTCAGTCAACATGGGTAGTTTGGCTTATCTATCAGTTGGAGAGCGACCTTTGGCTTTGGATGTTCAGGCCTTAGCCAACTGATTTGTGAGATTAGAGATGTCTAAGACTGGCAGTGTGTTGGCCCACATCGTCGCTTGTTCTTTATTGCATGTTCGTATTTGCGCCAGGTAGTATGATGATCGTCATTTGTGTTCTCTTAGAGATGCGGTTCAGCATGGACGTGCCAAGTAGGTCACAGTTGATGCTGAGGGAGTTTTGAGATTGCAGGGTCGTATATGTGTTCCCGATGTTGATGGCATTCGTGAGTTGATATTGCAGGAGGCCCATAGTTCCAGGTATTCCATTCATCCGGGCGCCGCAAAGATGTACCAGGACTTGCGGCAACATTATTGGAGGCGTAGAATGAAGAAGGATATTATGGCTTATGTAGCTCGGTGCTTGAATTGTCAGCAGGTTAAGTATGAGCACCAGAGACCTGGTGGTTTGATGCAGCAGATTCAGCTTCTCGAGTGGAAGTGGGAGCGTATCACGATGGATTTTGTAGTGACTTCCACGGACTCCGAGGATGGTTGGTGCAATATGGGTTGTTGTGGATAGGCTGACCAAGTCAGCACATTTCATTCCTGTGTCAGTTTTATATTCAGCGGAGAAGTTGGCAAAGATCTACATGAGAGAGATTGTCAGATTGCACGGTGTGCTCTTATCTATCATATCAGACTGAGGTACTCAGTTTACCTCCCATTTCTGGAGAGTATTTCAGCGAGAGTTGGGTACTCAGATTGAGTTGAGCACAACATTTCATCCCTAGACAAACGGACAGTCCGAGCGCACTATTCAGATTTTGGAGGATATGTTGCGGACATGTGTTATTGATTTTGGTGGTTCATGGGATCAGTTCTTCCCTTTAGCAGAGTTTGCCTACAACAACAGTTACCAGTCGAGCATTCAGATGGCTCCGTATGAGGCATTGTATGGTAGGCGGTGTCGGTCTCCAGCTGGATGGTTTGAGCCCAGAGAGGCTAGGTTATTGGGTTCTGAGTTAGTCCAGGATGCTTTGGACAAGGATGTCTTACTTGAGTTACTCCTACTTGTTAATATCTGTACCATGTTTTACGTAGTTTTATCCGTATTTTCCCGTGGCTTCCTTCTGAGTTGTTCAAATACATTGTATCCTGTATTCATTGCATTGCATATTTAAATTGGGACTACGGACTAGGTTCTGGGAGCTTTCCCCCTGTACTGTATTGCATATTTAAATTGGGACTATGGACGAGATTCTGGGAGATTTTCCCCTATACTGCATTGCATATTTAAATTGGGACCACAGACGAGACTCCGAGAGCTTTTCCCCTGTACTGCATTGCATATTTGCTATTGAGACATATGCTGTGCTGAGCCAAGGGCTCTCTTTTACTATTCTTTGTAATCTACCGTTTCTATTGTTTGCTTTAGCTTAATATCTATCTCTGTTTAGTTTTTTTTTACTGTTTTTACTATAAATATCCGGTAGAGCCTTAACCTGACCTCGTCACTACCTGACTGGGGTTAGACTTGGCACTTACTGGGTACCAATTGTGGAGCACTCATGCCCTTTCCTGCGCATGTTTTCCATGTGCAGATCCAGGTACCAGTACAACATTTTGGCTAGGAGTACTGTAGCAGCTGGCAGAAGACCGCGAGGTAATTCTTTCGCGTCCGCAGAATCTCACGAGTCCCCTTCTACTCTAGTATAGGCATAGGAGACTTATATACATTTTCCATTATTCCATTGTATAGAGCTATATTAGTACATAGCTTGTGATTATTGTGACGTTCCGGATTTTGGGAAGTGAAAATTGTAAATGCCGAGCGGCTGAGTTATATATTTTCTTCTTCTTTTCTTTTTCTTCTATTATATTGCTTTATTGTCCGCATGTTTTAGGCTTACCTAGTCGTAGGGACAAGGTGCCGTCACGAGACCATTAGGAGGGAAATTCGGGTCGTGACACAAGTCCAAAGGTTGATTGGTCGAATCACCGCCTTATCGAGATTCATCTCACGATCGTCTGAAAGATGTCACTGATTTTTTGGCATACTAAAAAAGGACAACGTCCTCGAGTGAACACCCGAGTGCATACAAGCTCTGCGAGAATTGGAGGCGTATCTTTCATTACCACCTTTAGGCATAAAGCCCAAACCCGGGGTACATCTTCTAGTTTACCTGGCCGTCTCCGAAGTAGCAGTATGTGCAGTCCTGATTCGAGAAACTAAAGGTACAAAAACTCCAATTTATTACATTAGCAAAACATTCATCGACGCCGAGACAAGGTACCCGCACCTCAAGAAACTGGCTCGGGCACTAGTCATAGCTCGAAAGCTTAGACACTATTTTCAATGCCACCCTATATTGATCTACCATTTTTCCCCTAAGAGGCATTTTACATAAACACGAGCTATCGGGAAGGCTGGCCAACTGGGCCATCGAGCTAAGCGAGCACAATATCACGTATCAGTCGCGAACAACGATAAAGTTGCAAGTGCTTGCCGACCTCGCCGCAGACTTCATGTCACGATCCGAATTCCCACCGTCGGGACCGTGATGGCGCCTAACGCTGTTCTTGCTAGGAAATCCAACATTATAGGGTTTCAACATTTTTAACAATTCAAGCATATACGAATTCTTTCTACCATCCAACATATGATTCTAAAATAATATATGAAATAATAAAATGATACAACGAAACTAATATTACTGTCTAGCTACCCAGTGTTTGGAGTCACAATTCACGAACTACTAAGAATTTTTACAAGTATTTGGCTGAAAGAAAACATATAATTGTTTTTGAACTAAATAAAACGGCAACTGAATAATAAGGCAGACTCCAGGAATCTGCGGACGTTGGCAGATCTACCTCGTGTCTCCATGTGAATAGTCAGCTATAACTCGAACTTAGCTCGGACCTAAACCTAGATCTGTACAAGAAGTGCAGAGTGTAATATCAGTACAACCAAACCCATGTACTGGTAAGTATCGAGCCTAACCTCGGCAAAGTAGTGACGAGGCTAGGACATGGCACCACATAAAAACCTGGACATGTATAATCAAGCTAGTAGAAATAACAGCAAATAAAGAATCTAAAACAACAAATAATGGGAAGGGGACATACAATGGGGAATTTCAATATAATGAGTGAGAAAAACAAGAAGATATAAATAAACGGTGATCAGCAAACCAATTAAGCAATTAAAATAGAAAGGAAATCTGCACGGCATCACCCTTCGTGATTTTACTCTCGGCCTCACCATATAATAGATAAGAATGCACGGCATCACCCTTTGTACTTTTACTCTCATCCTGACCAGATAATAAATAAGAATGCACGACATCACCTTTTGTGCTTTTACTCTCAACCTCACAATACAAATAAATTATGCACGGTTCGTGCTTTACACTCTTCCTCACAATAATAGTAATTTATGCACGACATCACCCTTCGCGCTTTACACTCTTCCTCACCATTTAAATAAATTATGCACGACATCATCCTTCGTGCTTTACACTCTTCCTCACCAGTCACAGAATCATTTACAACAGATAAAGAGGAATTTCACAAGAAATCAGGGTTTCATCATAATTACTTTCACAATTTTATATCTCAACTTCAAATCAATATTCACAATCTTATCCATCTCGGTGGAACCGAATACAATTCTTCTAACATTTCAATAGCAACAATAAGCATGGATAATAGGCTTGAAGTCTACAAGAATTACAAGAATGAACTTTCACTTGCATGTTAAGACTCGACTACAACGTATAGGTACTCGTCACCTCACCTATACATCATATTCAACAACAAAACAAGTAGCAAGTAGTCACACAATACCTATTCCCTCAAGCTAAGGTTAGACACAACACTTACCTCGATTTCGCATGCCACTCACAGCTCAAGCACAATTTTTCCTTTAGAATTCACCTCCAACCCACTCGTATCTAATCATAATTAGTTCAATATCATTATTATTGCTAAAGGAATTAACTTTAATGCATAATCATGGTTTTTCTAAGTTTTTCAAAAAAGCTTAAAAATCGACCCCGGGCCCGCTTGGTCCAAACTTGAGGCTCGGACCAAAATTCGTTTACCCGTTCACCCCCAAGTCTGAATATATAGTTAGTTTCGAAATCTGACCCCAATTGGTGGTCTAAATTGCAATTATGCAAAATTCCCTAATTCTACCCAAACCCCCAGTTTCTACCATGAAAACCCTAGATTTTTTATTGAAAAGTGATGAAAAACAATGGGTAATTGAGAGAAAATAGTTTAGAATCGTTTACCAACACTTTGGGAAAGAACTTGTTTCTTGAAAATCTCCTCTAAGCCTTCTTGGTTATGAAAATATGAATGAATGGCCTAATCCCGTTTTAGGTTCTGCTTTAATTCGCTGGACATGCCTTTATCGCGTTCGCGAGAGGCTTATCGCGATCGCGGAGCTTTGCGGCCCAAAGGCCTCGCATTCGCGATGCTTATCCCACCTGAACATCGCGTTTGCGTTTGCGAAGAGCAACTCGAGACTCCCCTCCCCCGGGCCCATGACTCATCGCGTTTGCGGAAGGCTGGACGCGTTCGCGACCAGTACTTCGCATTCACGAAGAAGTATTTCTCCCTTAGCCTGGTTACACTTCGCGACCGCGAAGCACAAAATCACCGTGCACCAGCAACAACAAAACATCAGTTTTTCTCTAAGTTCAAAATATCCCGAAGCCTACCCGAAACTCACCCGAGCCCTCGGGGCTCCAAACCAAACATGCACGCAAGTATAAAAACATCCTATGGACTTGCTCGTGCGATCAGATCGCTAAAATAACACCTAAAACTACACATTTAGCATCAAAACTCATGAATTTCTCAAGAACATTTCAAATTTATTTTCTTTTCAACCGGACGTCTGAATCACGTCAAGTAAACTCCGATTTCCACCAAATCTTATAGACATGACATATATGTTATAATAGACCTGTGTCGGGCTCCAAAATAAAAATACGGGCCTGATACCAACGATTTCAAACATTAATCAATTTCTTTAATTCCTTTAAATTTCAGTTTAACAATTTTTATAAAAAATTCATTTCTCGAGCTAGGGACCTTGGAATTTGATTCCGGGCATACGCCCAAGTCCCATATTTTATTAAAGACCTCCTGGGAGCGCCGAAACACGGGTACGGGTCCGCTTACTAAAAATGTTGACCAAAGTCAACTAAAAATTAATTTTAACTCTAAAAAAATATTATTTCTAAGAATAATAATTTGAAGAAGATATTGGTTTGCATTTCAGGTTTTTTTCTCCCCCTATTCTCTTGGTTCCGTGGGTATTTGCGTGTCTTGTAAGTATCACTTTTGGGAGGTGCACGCGCTCAGGCAGTAGAGTAGCAGCTATACGCTGCATCATCGATAGTATACCTAGTCGAGAGTTCCAGGTTCTATTCGCGGGAATTGGTACCTCCTGCCTCCTGTTTATCTGTCTCTTGTGTTAATTACTTTTTTGCCGTTGTATTTCGCACTTGTCTAGTTAGTCTAGTGGACTTGTAGTTACTATTTGCTATATTTGCTGTTTTGTGTGGTGTTTTTTCTCCTTTTCATTTTAGACCTTCGTAGGTATAGAGACTGTGGTTTGTAATGTCAGAGTAGGGTCATGTACTCGAGGAGGTCGGGGAGGTAGGGTGGTGGGAAGGGGGGTAGGGCAAAGGCCAAGGGGTGGGACAGGGCCTAAAGGGGGTAAAGGGAACATAGTAGCATGTAGGTTGAGAATTGGAACGTGGAACATAGGGACGTTGACAGGTAAGTCTATAGAGCTGACGAAGATTCTCCAGAAGAGAAGGGTCAATATAGCGTGTGTGCAAGAGACTAGCTGGGTAGGATCGAAGGCGAGGAATGTTGATGGGTATAAATTGTGGTTCTACGGAGTCGTGAAGGGCAAGAATGGAGTGGGAATTTTGGTTGATAGGGAGCTTAGAGAGTCGGCGGTAGAGGTGAGATGAGTGAATGACAAATTGATGTCGATTAAGGTAGTAGTTGGAGGGAGCACTCTGAATGTCATTAGCGCTTACACGTCACAAACATTCTTGGACTAGGAGGTTAAGAGGCGCTTCTCGGAGGCGCTGGATGAGGTGGTGCGGGGTATTCTGCCTACGGAGAAGCTATTCATAAGAGGGGATTTCAATGGTCATATTGGGTCGCCTGCTGGTGGCTATTGTGAGGTGCAAGGTGGCTTCGACTTTGGTGATAAGAACGGGGGTGGTACCCCAGTGTTGGATTTCTCTAGAGCTCTTGAGTTGGTGATAGTGAACTCTATGTTCCCGAAGAGAGAGGGACATTTGATTACTTTCCGGAGTATGGTGGCTAAGACTCAAATTAACTATATCCTCCTCAATAGGTGTGACAGGGGGTTGTGCGAGGATTGTAAGGTGATCCCGAGTGATAACCTCGCAAAACAAGATAGGCTTCTGGTGATGGACGTCGCTATCTTGTTGAAGAGGAAGAAGAGGTTTGTACGGGGTCAGTTGAGGATCATGTGGGGATATTTGTTTAAGGAGAATGCGTAAGAGTTTGAGAGCGGCTGATGAATATGGGAACCTGGAATAGCGGTGGGGACTCTAGCACTATGTGGACGGCGATGGTGAACTGTATAAGGGGGGCATCAAGAAAGGTGTTGGGAGTTTCGAAAGGTTACTCTGGGGGGCACCGAGGCGAATGGTGGTGGAATGACGTGGTCCAAGGTAAAGTGGAAGCCAAGAAAGTGGCTTACATTAAGTTAGTAGAGAGCACCAACGAGGATAAGAGGAGAGAGAACAGAGAAAGATATAAGGAGGATAGGAAGGAGGCGCAATTAGCGGTCACAGAGGCTAAGACTGCTGCTTTTGGTCGGCTTTATGAGGAACTTGGGGGGCAAAGGTGGGGACAAGAAGTTATTTCGGTTGGCCAAAGCGAGAGAGAAGAAAGCTCGTGAGTTGGATCAAGTGAGATGCATCAAAGACAAGGACGGTCGAGTATTGGTGGAAGAGGCCCAGATTAGGCAAATATGGCAATCGTACTTTCATAAACTTCTGAATGAAGAGGGGGATGTAAACATCATGCTAGGACAATTGGGGCACTCCGAGAGTCACTGAGACTTTAGTTATTGTAGGCTCATTAAGGTTGAGGAGGTCGTGGGTGCGATGGGTAATATGAGTCGGGGCAAAGCGACCAGACCAGATGATATTCCAGTAGAGTTTTGGAGATATGCGGGTAGAGCAGGCTTGGAGTGGCTGACTGGGTTGTTTAATGTTATCTTCAGGACAAAGAGGATGCCTGATGAATGGCGGTGGAGTACAATATTTCCGGTGTATAAGAACAAAGGGGATATCCAGAATTGTAACTATAAGGGTATCAAGTTACTAAGTCATACCATGAAAGTTTGGGGGAGGGTGGTGGAAGGGAGGATAAAAAGGGCAGTGTCTATATCAGAAAACCAGTTCGGGTTCATACCGGGTCGTTCTACCACGGTAGCTATACACCTTATCAGGAGGTTGGTGGAACTATACAGGGATAGGAAGAGGGATTTGCATATGGTGTTTATTGACCTAGAGAAGGCGTATGACAAGGTCCCTAGGGACGTCCTTTGGAGGTGTCTGGAGGTGAAAGGTGTGCCGATGACTTACAGTAGGGCGATAAAGGATATGTATGATGGAGCTACGACTCGGGTTAGGATCGTGGGAGGTGACTTAGAGCCTTTTCCAGTTGTTATGGGGTTACACCAAGAATCAGCGCTCAACCCGTTCTTATTTGCTCTGGCGATGGACGCACTGAAACACTGTATCCAAGGAGAGGTGCCATGGTGTGTTGTTCGCTGATGATATAGTTCTGATTGATGAGATGCGAGGAGGTGTTAATGGGAGACTGAAGGTATGGAGGCAAGCCCTGGAGTCTAAAGGTTTCAAGTTAAGTAGGACTAAGACGGGATATGTGGAATGTAAGTTCATCGACGTGACTGGGGAAGCGGATGTGGAAGTCAGGCTTGACTTACAGGTCATCCTCAAAAAAGAAAGTTTTAAGTACTTAGGGTCAATTATCCAGGGATATGGGGAGATCAACGGGGATGTTATGCACCGTATTAGGGTGGGGTGGATGAAATGGAGGTTAGCGTCTAGAGTTCTGTGTGACAAGAATGTGCCACCGGAACTCAAAGGTAAGTTCTATAGAGCGGTTGTTGATATCCAATTTTTACTCAAACTATTTTAAAATTTGCATATATACCTTCAAAATCACTTTTTATAATAACTGGCATTTTTTTCATAATTTTACATATTTTTATTAATATCTTTTTCAATTTATCTAGTATTTTTATTCAATAATTATGCATAAATTGTATTACAAATGATTTCTAAATATTTCCCAGCTCAATATATCACTTTAATCCTATTAGGATTTAATCATTTCATAAATTAGCCAATTTGGCGTTATTTAATTATAATTATAATAATTTTACAATTATAGCCTAATTGTGCATTTTATACCATTTTGAATCCATAACTAGTCAATTTATATTTGTTAGTATTAGTTAATTACATTAATTTAATTTATTTAACCTTCATTTCATTTTTTATAATTATAAGATACTTTTATTAATTATTTATCTATTTTAATAGGTATTTAACTAATAGCCATTTTTAATTTTCAATTATAGCTTAAATTAAACCCCAAACCAACCTGATTAAACTATCCCAATACCCCAATTGAAGGACCCAATTACCCCAGGCCCAATACCCTGATCCGCCCAACCCAATACAGGATTGAATCCTGGCCGTTGATCAAATTTGATCAACGGTCCGGATTTCCCCTTTACTTAATTAGACCTAACTACTACCCCCCTTCCCTTGATTTCACTCCTCTCACATTATCTCTCTATCTCTCTGATTCTCTCTAGAGACTTCCAGTCTCTTCTTCTCCGGTGAATATGGTTCGTCTCCTCCGTCCACTTCCCTCGCCGGGAACCATGGTCTCTCATCCTTTCTTGGCTACTGCCTCACCCCGCGCCGGTCTAATGATACCCTAAGGCCCTCAGATGAACCTGGAGCGGTTCAACTCCTTCCATGGTCCCTCATGCCATCTCCATCCACATGCGGCCTTCTGAGTAAGATCTATGACCCCCCCCGCCAAAGGCTAGTGAAACTTCGAGGTTTTTCATTCTTTCTCTGGGTTCTCTGAAACCCTAAAACTCAAGATTTCTTGATTTTCTCTCAGATCTATTATAGATCTATGTACACTTTAAGCTATTTTGTTGTTTTCTCAAACGTTCTCTGATTTTTTAAAATGATTCTTCGTTTTCAACTAGGGTTTTGTGACCCCGTTTTTGAATAACTTCTTCTATGGGTTTTCAGCATTATCCTAGAATCCCTACTATGTTTTAGTAATTTGTTAAGTTTTTCTCTTTATCTGACTCGTCGTGATGAAAACCCTAATTTTAGACCTAAACCCTGAAACTACTGATTTGCCTGCGTGTTTGCATATGTGTTTATGTTTCATTGATCTTTACCCTATGTTGTTCGTCTTTGATTCTTCTTTCTTCCCTGTCTATCTCACTGCTCACTCCATAACTCACATGATCCGTAATTTCATATACTAGGGTTTCTGATGTTCTTGCTTAACATCCGTGTTATTTCATGTTAATTCTCTTCAATTAGTATTATGCTTGCTCGAATCCTTGATTCTATGCTATTTTTTACTCAATTATTTCCTGACTTATTTCTTTGCTTATAATGTGGTTATTCCGTTTATACATAGGGATCTCTATTCACTAGTGTTATTTGAATCTTTATTCACTAGTTGTTGTTTGAATCCCTGATTCACTATGATTTGAAAGTCTTGCTGATCTCCTATGAGATATTCTTACTGATTTACGATCTCTAATCTACTTCTTACCTTGATTCATTACTGTTGATTGATATTGCTTCCTTAATTAATATTTTCTGAACCTAGTCTCAATTGTCTGTTTGATTTGGTTTAAAATTGTCTTCTTATATGTCATGTTTGATAGTAACTTTCCTTAATTATGTTTACCTACTAGTCGTTTGAGTTCAAACTTCAATAAAGGGATACCTAATGGCCTGTTAAGAACACTATTTTACATTCTTTCCTTACTTGTCACTCACCGTTTGAATAATTCCCTTAATTCTAGGGATACTTGTACTGATTTGACAATTAATTGATTCTCTGAGTCCCATAATTACTGGGAAGTCTAATTTTTACCTTATTTTCACCTAGTTCCAAACTATATATATACTCTATCCATGCATTGAGACACAAACACAAACTAATCTGTGCACTTTCTCACAACTAAACTTGCTCTCTCTTCCGCTTTTCTGTGCTACTTGCTACTGATTTGAATTATCCTGCTACAAGCCAAGGCTAATTATTGTGCCTCCCTTAACTTCTGCTTTGGTATTACTATTTCTCCAATACTGGTATGTCCTAATTTATATTTTAGTCTTCAAACCAACATGTTTACATTGTTGTCACAATTCTTGGTGATTCTCATCTATTTTTTACTTATTGTCCTGATTTCTAACATGTAACTAGGATTGCATGTTCTGCTTAGTATATCCAGTTTCCTTTGATTGGGAGCCTGCCTTTATGTGTTCAAAGTCTGTCTTCATGGAACCTTTCCACTTATGTTTGGTATATTAGTTTTGGTAGACTTTACTGTGTTTGATCCTGCCTTGGTTACTTCTATGCTTTACTATGTTCCCAATCCCCTGAATCCCTATAAATTCCGGATTGTGTGCTACCTATTACTTGTTTTTCATCATGTGACCTATGTGTTCCCAACCCCTGCTACCCTTGTGTGAAAGCCTGGTTGCTGAACCTGACTTGGTTCTTTGTGTGGTACTAAACATGTTTTGGGTTTGGTCTTTGTTTGCTGATTATCCCTACTCTCCTCAATCTGTTTTTTCTAAAAACTACTTTCCCCTAGTTTTACAAGAATGTTTCAAGTAATTTCTTTTCCAGAACTGTTCTTGCTTGCTCTTTTTTCCAAAGCTGTTCCAAACTGTTTTAAAACTATTCTCCCAAACTTCTCAAACTATTAGCACTTTAACTATACTCTTAGACACTAGGTTCTACCCCTTTTGTGTGAGCATTGCTTAGGGACCCTTGAACTCCCTTTGAACTTTGACACACAAGAGATGGCTCTTCCACACTGCACTTACCCCATCTTGGCTATGAGATTTGGGTGTAAGCACTGCCCGGGATCCTCTGAGATCCTTAGGGAACTCTGACACACCCGGATTATGAAAGGTTATGAAATAACAGTACATGGCATTGAGGACCTGGATACTTGGGCCTACTATGGAAGGCTCCCTATAGTTAACTTCTTCTTTCCTATTTTTATGTAATTAATATTTAAAGGCTTGTAATAATTTTTAAATACTATTCTGGAGTTAGATAGTGAAAATGGGTGGGGTAGGCATGCTATAGTATAAGTATGGGTAGATATCATGTTTCTCTAGGTTTATTTTTTCTATGTGCGCACTAGTAACCAAAAGGCCTTCGACAAAATCAAGGAATATTTGTCAACACCGCCAGTCTTGGTACCACCTGAGCCAGGTAGACCTCTGTTACTCTACCTTGCCATGTTAGATGGAGCTTTCGGCTGCGTTCTGGGGCAGCACGATGAAACAGGAAGGAAGGAACAAGCTATTTACTATCTCAGCAAGAAGTTCACTCCGTATGAGGCTCAGTATTCTCTTCTAGAACGCACCTGTTGTGCTTTGACTTGGGTCGCTCAAAAGAAGGCATTATTTCTGTGCCTACAGTACATATCTCATATCAATGATGGATCCCTTGAAGTACATCTTTCATAAGCCCATGCCCACTGGCAAGCTAGCCAAGTGGCAAATCCTTCTGAGTGAGTTCGACATTGTTTATGTAACTCAGAAAGCGGTCAAGGGACATGCACTGTCATACCACCTTGCTGAAAACCCCATGGACGGAGAATACGAACCCTTGAAAACGTATTTTCCCGATGAAGAGGTGTTATCATAGGAGAAGACATTGTAGAATCCTATGATGGTTGGAGAATGTTCGTTGATGGAGTGGCGAATTTCAAGGGAGTCAGCATTGGAGCAGTCCTAATATCAGAAACCGGTCAGCATTATCCGGTATCCGCCAAACTCAGGTTCCCTTGCACCAAAAATATGGTAGAGTATGAAGCCTGCATCTTAGGGCTCAACATGGCCGTTGACATGAACGTCCAGGAGCTGTTAGTAATTGGTGACTTAGATTTGCTGGTACATTTGGTACAAGGAGAATGGGCAACCAAGAATTCCAAGATACTTTCCTACCTGCATCACGTGCAGGAATTGAGAAAGAGGTTCACGAAGATAGAATTTTGGCATGTCCCCAGAACCCAGAATGAGTTCATCGACGCATTGGATACTTTGTCCTCAATGATTCAGCATCCAGACAAAAAACTTCATTGATCCCATCCCAGTGAAAATCCATAATCAGCCAGCTTACTGTGCCCACGTAGAAGAAAAAGCAGACGGAAATCCTTGGTTTTATGACATCAAGGAATATTTGGCAAAAGGTGATTACCCAGAGCTTGCAAATCCCACTTAGAAACGCGCACTTTGATACTATCCAACAATTTCTTTCACATCGGAGGAATCATGTATAGGAGGACTCCCAATTTGGGGCTATTAAGGTGTGTTGACGCAAAGGAAGCATCAAAACTACTAAAAGAAATTCATGCTGGGACCTGCGGCCCACATATGAACGGTTTTGTTCTGGAAAAAAAGATACTCTGAGCTGGTTACTTTTGGATGACTATGGAAACGGACTGCATCCATTATGTCCGAAAATGCTACCGCTGTCAGATACGCAGAGACATGATAAAGGTACCTCCAAATGAGCTCAATGTAACAAACTCACCATGGTCATTCGCCGCCTGGGGCATGGACATTATTGGACTAATCGAGCATGCCACCTCCAACGGACACAGGTTCATTCTGGTAGCCATTGATTACTTCACTAAATGGGTCGAGGAAGCCTCTTACAAAGCAGTAACTAACAAAGTCGTGGCAGATTTTATCCGCGGCCACATTATTTGTCGGTTCGGAGTTCCAGAGTCAATCATCGCCGACAATGGTTCCAATCTTAATAGTGACTTTATGAAAGACATGTGTGAAACCTTCAAGATCAAACACAAGAATTCCACAGCATACAGACCTCAAATGAATGGAGCTGTAGAAGCTGCCAAGAAAATATCAAGAAGATATTAAGGAAAATGATAGAAAAGCACAAGTAGTGGCATGAGAAGTTATCATTTGCCTTATTGGGATACCGCACCACAGTCCGCACATCAACAAGGGAAACTCCTTATATGCTAGTTTATGGTACAGAAGTTGTTATTCCCGTTGAAGTTGAGATTCCATTTCAAGGAATTATACAATAAGCTGAGCTCAGCGACGCAGAATGGGTAAAGAACCGTTATGAGCAATTAACCCTCATAGACGGAAATAGAATGAATGGAGTCTGCCATGGTCAACTCTATCAAAACACAATGACCAGAGCCTTCAACAAGAAAGTTAAGCCGAGACAGTTCACACCAGGGCATCTGGTGTTAAAGAAAATATTCCTGCATCAGGACGAAGCCAAAGGGAAATTCTCTCCCAACTGGCAGGGTCCGTATATGGTTCACTGAGTGTTGACAGGAGGAGCACTTACTTGCCGAGATGGACGGAGAAGTCTGGCCAAAACCAATCAATTCAGATGCAGTCAAGCGTTATTACGTGTAAACCTTTATGCTTCTATCAATGTTGTAAATTTAACTACGCCTGACATGATTCCCGTTTAAGAGGGGATACGTAGGCAACTCTATGGGTTCGGTCATAATTCAATAAAAATTTTATTTTCCCCCCCGCAATTGGAAACTGGGGAAGAATTTTGAGGAGGACCCTCAAAATTCTGAAGCAAGTTCAGCCGATCGCCACACGAGCAACAGTCAGAAGCACTCACTCATCAAACTGGGGCAGAATTTTGAGGAGGACCCTCAAAATTCCGTAGCAGGAGGGGTTGCGATGTCTCGAACCGTGTCACGGTCGTCGGTTCATCTAAAACTATTTTAGATTATATGTTTATGTTATACTTTTACGAAATCATGCATACTTATTCTTGAAACAACTTGTTAGAAAACGCTACCCCAATGATACAGACAGTATCATTAGATCAAGCTGAACGAGTCAAGCAAAGCCAGCGGGGATACGAACTAACCTTCCCCCTTTACAAAACTCACGATTTTTCTTTGGATGCAGGCACAAAGAACAAACACACAGAGAAGTCTCAAATCTCATCACAATTGCAAATGCCAAAGTTCGATGTCCACACGAAGGACGAACATGTTCAAAATCACAATTCTCGAAACCATCACACTTGTCGTCATCTATTATCAATACAAATAATGCTCCGTAGTCACAACACCCGCAATAATCACAATGCTGCAATCTGCAATCAGCTAAGAATTCCTACTGTCATTTTACTTCCTGCATAAGGCTACATTTCTGCCTTCTGCCATAAAACGAGTGTGTTAACAAATATGCAATCCTGCTTTGCCATGCTATATACGTAGAGATCATGTTCTAGGTAAAATAACTACTAAAACCTGTCACCTATGCTATTCCTCAAGTTATGCATGACGCTCTAACCTTGTATTCATTTAGAAAATCATGTTTAACTTACCATTCTGCATTAGACATCGTGCAATAGGATCATACTTAGTTTAAACACACGTCTAAAACAGTCTCATGTTCTAAATTAACTGTCAATCATCCCTTTGCGCACATTTAGAATCACATGCTATTAGGATTGATCATCTAGAATCCTTAACAAGTCTGTACAACTGTTGCAGGTTATTTTACACCTAGGAAAGCCTTAGGTAATCAATCACAAAAAATAAAAACCAGATCTGTCTTTGTGATCATGTTTAACTACTAGCATGCTAAAACCAGTAGGCAAATTGATTAGGACCTTTTTCTGAGTAATAAAACAGGTGTACATATATGTTTATATTCTAAACTCACTTAGAAACCATGTTTTAGGATCCTGAACTTAAATACTGCCCTTAAATGTGTTTGAGTTGTGCTGTCTAATTGCTTTGCTCGTGGAGGTAAACTTGAAGCCTTTACTTGCTTTTTCTATGTTCCCATTAACTGCAGCCCTGTATGTTTTTTCTGTCGCCCTAGAATTTTACCTTTTAAACCTGAGGGTCTGCCTAGTACCTCCATTTTAGGATAGTAGTCCTAACCTCCTCCAGGACTAATAGGAAGGGGTGGGTAACAACACGCAATAGAGTTCATGACCAACATGCGCTTTAGTTACCTCCACGCGGTGGGAAAGGGTAAAATATGGACATGATGACCGATGCGTTAATACCACGTGTAGCCCCTCTTTGAGGAGTGTCATACCGGGTATTGCATTGATGTGATCCATATTATCACAAACCTAGGATATCCTTTACTTTACATGCTTAGATTGTAACCCTTTTCAAAACTTAGCTTTTTCTCTAATTGTTTTCAAACACCTTGCATGCTTAAGATTTAAATCCCCTCTTATTTGAGCCTTTATTTTTTTGTTTGCTAAACCATACAAATTCACAAAATTTATTTGGCCGGGAACCACACTTGTGGATCTTGAGGGGTGCCTAACACCTTCCCCTTAGGATAATTCAAGCCCTTACCCTATCTATGGTTAACAACGTAATTGTAAATGAACCCCTTAGGTGCCCAAATGCACCTTTAAAATCATTAGGTGGCGACTCTCAAAAAATGCAAACCCCTTCCCAAAAGCAAAGAGTTGTCTCAAACCCAAATGTCCTGAAACAGGTCTCCACGAGGAAAAAGGGGGCGCGACAACGGTGGTTAGACCGGCCATATTGTATGGAGTTGAGTGTTGGCCAGTCAAGAATTCACATATCCAAAAGATGAAAGTAGCAGAAATGAGGATGTTGAGATGGATGTGTGGGCACACTAGACTGGATAAGATTAAGAATGAAGATATTCGGGAGAGGGTGGGAGTGGCTCCTGTAGACGACAAGATGCGGAATGCACGGCTTAGATAGTTCGGATACGTGCGGAGGAGAAGCCTAGATGCACCGGTTAGGAGGTGTGATTAGTTGACTTTGGCAGGTACGAGAAGAGGCCGAGAGAGGTCTAAGAAGTATTGGGCGAGGTGATCAGGCAGAACATGGCGCGACTTCAGATTTCCGAGGACATGGCTCTTGATAGGAACATGTGGAGGTCGAGCTTTAGGGTGGTAGGCTAGGGGGTAGTCGATAGTTCTTCCCTCTTTATACCGGGTAGTCTGATAGAGTTTTGTTTAGGTTAGCGGTCTATGTTGTATCCACATGGTTGGTTGCATAGTTTTGTGTTATTGTCCTTTTCCTTAATCGTTGTTGTTATTTTCTTTCTAGCATATTTTGTTGTTACATGCCTTTTCATTTGTTCTTTATGATATTATTGTCTCTTTTGTTGAGCCGAGAGTCCCCTGGAAACAACCTCTCTACCTTTTTCGGGGTAGGGGTAAGGTCTGCGTACACTATACTCTCCCCAGACTCCACTAGTGGGATTTTACTGGGTACGTTGTTGTAAAAATTATTATTTCATATATTTTTACATAAAGGCTTTCCGGATTCACGCCCGGAATGCGTACGCAAATTGAGGTGAATGAAATAATGTTTTAAGGCTAACGAGTCCGGAATGGAGTTTTAAATCATAAGAGTCACCCTTTGGGTCATCACAATCTCCACCTCTTAAACAAACGTTCGTCCTCAAACAAACATAGAAAAGTACCTGAACTGGCAAACAAGTGTGGATATCTATCCCCGCATGTCTTAATCAGACTCTCAAGTATCTGCCTCAACATGCTGACCTCTCCACTACACTCGAACTGAAGGGTAACTCTTTGACCTCAACTGACGAACTTGCTGGTCTAGAATGGCTACCGGATCTTCCTCATAAGTCAAATACTTGTCCAATTGGATAGAGCTGAAATATAACACGTGGGACGGGTCACCGTGATATTTCTAGAGTATAGACACATGGAATACCGGATGAACTGAGGATAACCCTAGAGGCAACGCAAATCTATAGGCTACCTCCCCCACTCTCTCGAGAATCTCAAATGGCCCGCTATACCTAGGACTCAACTTTCCCTTCTTCCCACATCTCATAACACTCTTCATGGACGATACCCGAAGTAATACCCTTTCTCCGACCATGAATGCTACATCACGAACTTTACGGTCGACATAACTCTTTTGCCTGGACTGAGCTATACGAAGGCGATCCTGTATAATCTTGACCTTGTCCAAGGCCTCCTGAACTAAGTTTGTACCCAACAACCGAGCCTCCCCCGTTTCATACCATCCAACTGGCGATCTACGCCGTCTACCATATAATGCCTCATATAGAGACATCTGGATGCTCGACTGGCAGTTGTTGATGTAGGCAAACTTCGCTAACGGCAAGAACTGATCCCAAGAACCTCCAAAGTCAATAACACAGGCGCAGAGCATATCCTCCAAGATCTGAATAGTACGCTCGGACCGCCTTAGGATGGAATGTTGTGCTCAACTCAAACCACGTACCCAACTCACGCGGAACTTCCCTCCAAAAGTGCGAGGTAAACTGCATACATCGATCAGAAATGATAGACACGGGCACACTATGAAGGCGAACGATCTCTCGAATATATATTTCTGCCAACCGTCCGAGGTATAAGTACTTGCCACTGGAATGAAGTGTGTTGATTCAGTCGTCCTATCCATAATGACCCAAATAGCGTCAAACTTCCTCTGAGTCCGTGGGAATCTAACAACGAAGTCCATAGTGATACGCTCCCACTTCCACTCAGGAATCTCTAACTGCTGAAGCAAACTACTGGGTCTCTGGTGCTCATACTTCACCTGTTGAAAATTCAAGCATCGAGCCACAAAAGAAACAATATCCTTCTTCATCCTTCGCCATTAATAATGCTACCGCAAGACCTGGTACATCTTGGCAGCACCCAGGTGAATAGAATACTTAGAACTGTGAGCCTCCTCAAGGATCAACTCACGAAGCCCATCTACATTAGGCACACACACTCGACCCTGCATCCTCAAAACACCGTCATCTCAAACTGTAACCTGCTTGGCACCACCGTGCCGAACTATGTCCCTAAGGACCATCAAGTGAGGGTCATCATTCTGTCGATCTCTGATACGCTCGAATAAAGAAGACCGAGCGACTGAACAAGCTAAAACACGGTTAGGCTCTGAAATATTCAACCTCACGAACTAATTGGCCAGAGCCTGACTATCTGAAGTTAACGGTCTCTCACTGACTGGAATGAATGCAAAGCTGCCCATACTCACTGTTTTCCTACTCAATGCATCGGCCACCACATTGGCCTTCCCCGGATGGTACAATATAGTGTCGTCATAGTCTTTCAATAGCTTTAACCATCTCCTCTGTCTCGGATTGAGATCCTTTTGCTTGAACAAGTACTGAAGGCCGCGATGATCCGTGAAAACCTCACACGGGACGCCGTGGAGATAGTGCCTCCAATTATTCAACGTGTGAATAATGGCTGCCAACTATAAGTCATGGACAGGATAATTCTTCTCATGAACCTTCAACTGCCGAGACGCATATGCAATCACCTTTCCCTCCTGCATCAATATCGCTCTGAGCCCAACACGGGAGGCATCACAATATACCGTGAAAGATCCCAAACTTGATGGCAACACCAACACCGATGCTGAAGTCAAGGCTGTCTTGAGCTTCTGAAAGATCACCTTACATTCGTCTGACCATTTGAATAGGGTACCTTTCTGAGTCAATTTAGTTATTGGGGCTGATATGGATGAAAAACCCTCCACAAAATGACGGTAGTAGCCCGCCAAACCCAAGAAGCTCCTAATTTCTGTGGCTGTAGTGGGACTAGGCCAGTTCTTGACCGCCTCTATCTTCTTAGGATCTACCTGAATACCCTCCGCTGATACGATATTACCCAAGAAAGCTATTAAATCCAACCATAACTCACATTTTGAAAACTTTGCATACAAGTGATTATCCCTCAAAGTCTGGAGCGCTATACGGAGGTGTTGTTCATGTTCCTCTCGGTTGCGGGAGTATATCAGAATATCATCGATGAATACAATTACAAAAGAATCCAGATGAGGCTTGAAAACCTGATTCATCAAGTCCACAAAGGTTGCTGGAGCATTAGTCAAGCTAAAGGACATCACCAGAAATTCATAGTGCCCATACCTCGTCCGAAAGGCTATCTTAGGAACATCGGACGCCCTAATCGTCAGCTGATGGTAACCAGATCTCAGATCAATTTTCGAAAACACACTGGCACCCTGAAGTTGATCAAATAGATCATCAATTCTCGGCAATAGATACTTTTTCTTGATAGTGACTTTGTTCAACTGCCGATAATCTATACACATCCTCATCGACCCATCATTCTTCTTTATGAACAAAACTGGTGCACCCCATGGCGAGACACTAGGCCTAATGAAGCCCTTATAAAGCAAGTCTTGCAACTGTTCCTTCAATTCTGGTGGGGCTATTCGATAGAGAGGAATAAAAATGGGTTGAGTGCCCGGAGCCACATCAATGCAAAAATCAATATCCCTGTCGGGTGGCATCCCCGGCAGGTCTGCAGAAAACACCTTGGGAAACTCACGAACAACATGCACCAAATCTATAGAAGAAATCTCAGCATTAGAATCAAGAACATGAGCCAAATAAGCCAAACACCCCTTCTCGACCATGCGACGAGCCTTGGTATAAGAAATCACCTTGCTGGAAGAATGACCAGGAGTCCCTTTCCACTCTAATCGAGGCAATCCTGGCAAGGCTAATGTTATTGTCCTTGTGTGACAGTCCAAGATGGCATAATAAGGCGACAACCAATCCATACCCAATATGACATCAAAATCAACCATGTCAAGGAGGAAAAGGTCTACACTGGTTTCAAGACCCTTAATAATGACCACAAACGAGTTATACAAACTATCTACAACAATAACATCCCCCACAGACGTAGACACATAAACAGGGACACTCAAGGAATCGTGGGGAACAACCAAATACGAAGCAAAATAAGATGACACTAAGAGTAAGTAGACCCTGGATCAAACAAAACGGAAGCATCTCTATTGCAAACTGAAATGGTACCTGTGATGACAACATCTGAGGACTCCGCCTCAGGTCTGGCCAAAAATGCATACAATCAGGGATGGGCCCCACCACCTTGAACTATGTCTCTGGGATGACCTTTGATAGGCGGACCTCCACCTATAGAGGGCTGGGCTCCACCTCTAACAATCTGGCCCCTACCTCTAGAAACCTGACCCCTACCTCTGGCTGGTTGGGCAGGTGGTGCGGCAGCTGGTGCCACAACTATAGCACGAGAACCCTGGTATTGAGAACTACTCGACGCGTGAGGGAAATATCTAGAAATGTTCCTCGGGTCACCACAAATATAACAAGACTTCGAGTGCTGAGACTACTGGCCAAAAAACTGACCCTGTCGACTTGTATAACCACCCTGAAAACTCTGGAGAGGAGGTGCACTGATAGGAGCTGGCTGATCACAATAAGGCAAGTAAGAGCCACGATCACCTAGGGTGCCATGGGATGTCTGAAGTGCTAAATGGAATGGCCTCTACTGAAATTAACCCCGCCTCCAAATGAGGCACCGCTGAATCCACCAGAATGGCGAGGCCTCTTGTCTGACCCTTGACCTCCCAATCCATGAACTACCTCAACTCGCCGGGCCACTTTGGCCGCATCCTGGAAAGATATCTCACTCCCTATATCCTTAGCCATCTGCAATCGGATAGGTTGGGCAAGACCCTCAATAAATTTTTTAACCCTCTCCCTCTATGTGGGTAGGAAAAGAGTAGCATGACGAGCCAAATCTATGAAACGGGTCTCATACTGCGTAACAGTCATGCTGCCATGCTAGAGATGCTAAAACTGACGGCGACGCTCCTCTCTAGTAGTAATAGGTAAAAACTTCTCCAAGAAGAGGTGTGAAAACTGGTCCCAAGTAAGAGCAGGTGACCCAGCTGGTCAAGTCAATAGATAATCCCTCCACCATTTCTTGGCGGAACCCGTCATCTGAAAAGCAGCAAAGTCGACCCCATTCTCCAAAATACCCATATTTCGAAGAACCTCATGACAGCTATCAAGGTATTCCTGGGGGTCCTTTGAAGTGGCACCACTGAAATGAACAAGGAAAAGCTTGATAAACCTGTCCAATCTCCACAAAGCATCAGAGGACATAACTGCCTCATCAACGAGCGGTGCTGCAGCAACTGGTTAAACTACCCCAACTGGATTGGCTACTAGGGTCTGAACCTGAGGAGTAATCTTCTCCGGAGTGTGGGTAGGAGTCTGGACCTCTCCTCCAGCCTGAGATACGGCTGGTGCCACAGGGAATGTGCTAATCTGGGCTATACTCTCTATAAGGCCCACTAGTCGGACCAAGACATCCTGAAGCACTAGGTAGCAATGAACCTCACTGGGACCTGAGCTGGTCCCGCCGGAACGGTCTGAGCTAAAGCCCCCTCATCAAGCTCTATCTGAGGCTCCGCAGCTAGAGCTGCTGCCTGAGCATTGGACTGAGTCCTACCCCTGCCGTTGATACCCAATTTTTCCCTATAATATTTTCAAAATGCATATATACCTCCAAAAGTATGCATTAACACCAATTAATATTATTCCATAGTTTCTGCATTTTTTAAGGATTTTGAATTAATTCATCCCAGTATTTTATTATATAAATAATCATTAATTGCATTACAAATGGTGTTATAACAATTTTCATGGCTTAATTTTACTATTTATATTTATACTAAGCCTAATTATTTCACAAATAGCCACATTTATATTTTTGGGTTACAATTGCCATAACTTTGCAATTATAGCCCATGAATGCATTATTACATTATTTTACCAAACAATAGCTTCTCGTATTTAAAAAAAATTGAGTAATTGTTTTAAAATATTTTTATGCATGAAAATCATTTTTTACAATTTGTTAATTATTCTTACAAATTATTTTATCAATTAATTAGGTATTTAACAAATAGTTTTTTTTTAATTCCTTTAATTTTCAGACCTAACTCATTATACAAGCCCAAACCCTCAAACAATACCAGCCCAATTCACCCCCAGGCCCAATCCATGCCTACCCGACCCAATACCGTGCCTGATCGTGGCCGTTGATCTAAAAAGATCAACGGTCGACATTAATTCTTTCCTTTTTAATCCTAACCCAAACGTTAACCCCTTCATTTCTGCCCCTTTCGCCGTCATCGTTTCCCCTAACCCCTCCATTCTCTCTCGACCACCCCCTAAGCCCTAATCTTCGTCATCGGCAAAACTCCTGTCTATGGAGTTTCTGTGTCTTCTCCGACCCTTACTAGCCTTCTACACCCCCTGGTCGTGGATTACATGGATTCTTAAAAGAATCTCAAGGAGATTTAACCTGATTCTCTGTCCGAAATTTGTTTACAGGCTTGTCTAGGGCCATTCTCGTTTGTGAGTACTGATTTCCTCCTAATTTAGTTTGAATCTATGGTTTTTTGACAGAGTTTCTTTCATCTTTGCTGTTTTTGAAACCCTAGTTTTACGACTACTCGAATCTGTTCAGATCTTATAGATCTGAAATGATTCAAGTGTTATGTGGTGTTTTCCCTTGAAGATCTTCTATTTTGATTAACTAGATTCCATTTACTTTCTTCTGAAACTAGGGTTCATCCTGAGTTTCTTCAAAAGGTTTTTTTTAAACTTCTTAATCTAATCATCTCTTTACTGGTTTGGTTGATTTTCGTGTATATGCTTAAACCCTAGGTCTTGTTCTATTATTGCACTGATTTTCTTCAATTTTCTTCTGTTATTTGTTAACTTCTGTCAACCCAATATACTGGTTGATTTCTATTAGGGATTTGAACAATTTTTCCTGTTAAAATAAGTATTCTTTGGGATTTTTACTTAATTGATTTCTATTAGGGATTTGAACAATCTTTCCCGTTAAAATAAGTATTCTTTGGGATTTTTACTTACTTTCCTTATTTGTGACCTTTAATTGGTGTAACTTGCCTTATTCAAACTGATTAGTTAATTTATGGTCAATAAGTGATTTGTTAACTTATTTAAGTCCCAATCAAGGCTGGTAATTGATTCTCCTTATGCTGACCGGATTCTGTTTGTGCAAATTAATTGGGATTAGTCCCAATTAGCTGATTAATTATGTTTACCTGCTTTATTTATGAACTCTAAATCGTTTTTTACCTTATTTGTTTTACCTCCCTAAGTGTTATATATACACTCTCATTCTGATTCTTCAAGGACACGAACAATAAGTTAAACACACACACACACACACACACACACACACACACACTTTGCTCTCACCTCTCTGCTACTTGTGTTCATTGCTTGTCTAGCCGGCTGAAAGCCAAGGCTAGACTATTGAATCCTGTAGACCTTTCATCTCCTATTTGCTTCCTTTAACAGATATGTTTCTATTCTTAATGCCGTTTATCATACTATGAAGCCTGAACCTATGTGCTCTCTATCTGTTGCTTTATTTCTGACTGAATCCATGCCTCTTATGTACTAGTCTAACTACTTACGTACTTAGCTCTGTGTCTGCCCTGTTTGCATCATGTTCACTCCTATTTAAGTTTCACTCTTTCTTGTGTATTTCTTTAATCAACATGTTTGCTTCTGTTTGGGTTTCAATCCTCCCTGTTTACTGCCTTAAACCATCATGTTTACTTTATGTCTAAGACTCTTGTCTTTCTTGCCCATACTTCAGTTAGTAAAGCTATTTTTGTGTAATCGAATTGGTATCTTCCTTGATCTCAGCCAACACGATCAATTTTGTGTTACTGCTTTAACCAGCATAATTACCTCTGTATTTAGGTCTATGTCTCACTGCTTTTAATCAACATGTTTATTGTTGTGCTTAAATTTTGTGTCTCTTGTCCATTGCCTTAAGTCAGTATGCTTACTTCTATAATTATGTATGGGTGTTAGACTTAGGTATTTCCTGTTTAATATCCTAAATTAGTGGGCTTTGTCCTAATCAATGTTATGAGTGTCAACCTACCCCTTCCTGCTCTATGTCCCTGTTAACTAACATACTTCCCTACCACCCTGTTTCTATGTGCCATTGATTCAGGATTCCTGTGTTCCCAACCCGTGCTCCCCTCTCTGTGAAATTGTTTGTTCTCGGCATGCCATAAGCTCACCTAGGGTTAACTAATAAACTAAGTTGAATCTGGGTAATGTGAGCCTTTGCTTTGAGGCTTTGTAACTCTGTTCTGTGTGCTTTTGGTGTGATGAACCTTTGTTCAAAATGTTTCTAAATTGTTTTATTTCACTCATGATATGTCTTCACTTCTAAACTGTTTTACACTTCTAACATGTTTTCACTTTGAAACTATTTTCACTTCTGATATATTTTCCTAAAGGTATTCTACTCTTTCAAGAACTATCTCCCACTCTCACTCTTAGAATACTTAGGATTCTGACCCTCCAGTGTGTGTACTTCCTAGGAATCCATGAGATTCCTCCGAACTCTGACACACTGGGGCTGGCCCTTCCACACTGCACAAAAAACTATTTCTCGTTAAAGGGGTCTTGGTGTGAGCATTGCCCGGGGTCCCTGAGGCCCTTGGGAACTTTGACGCACCAGGACACTCTCTTGGGCTCTATTAGATATGGTACTTTGGACTTGGTTGAAGGCCTGATTTTCCAGGTTTACTTTGGGCCTATCCAGGCTCCCTATAGTATAGCATTATTTATTCTGTAATTCATTTATCGTATGGTCTGTAATAATAATTATTATAAAAAAATAAATATTGGGAATATTAGTAAAAAGGGAGGGACTTTTATATACATTTTGTGGGGAGATCGGGTACAAATCATGTTCTTAGGACTATTATGATTATCTATTAGCATTAGAAATCATGCTCCTAGGATTGTTGTGATTATATGCATTAGAAAAACCATACTTATAAGACTGTTTTGTGCACTAGAAAACATGTTTCTAGATGCATCATATCATTTGTTCTGAATTTCTGCTTTCTAAAGTTCTGCATACTCATGTCTGCTTAGAAATTATATCACTACGTTGCTATTAATTCTGCCGAATAATCATGTTCATTCTCCTATGTGCATTAGAAACCCTGCTCTAGGACTTTTATTGCACTCGTCTAAACACCATGCCTATATATAGATCGTATAAAATCAGTAGCAACGATGTCTATAAGAATAAGTTTAAAAGCAGTCCCAACACCAAGATATCATTCTTATACAGATAAATATATAAAAACAGTTCTGTGATGTTTGTACCTAGACACCATGCCTATAGGACATAATGAACCAAACTAGATATTTAAAATCGTTTATTAAGACTCTGATTAACAATTAGCTATCATGTTTATTGGAGATCTCAGATCCACGTCTAGGCAAGCTTGTAGGATAATTAAAATCTTGCAAATGGTAAAACTATGCTATGTTTAATTACTTGTGAACTGCCCAGATTCAGCAAGCCCTAAAATCAGTAGGCAAACTGATTAGGTCTCCACTGCCTCGCTTAATACAATACTGCATACATTCTTCTTTGTGCTCACCTAGATATCCTGCTTTAGGACTCTTAAAGTGTTTGAAATACTATTGTTTGAGACGTGCAATTGCTTGCTTATTTGGGGAGGTAAAAGTGAGCCTTTAAATGTTCTTTTATCTGAAAGTCCTTTTTGTTTTGCTTGTCTCTTAGATTTTCTCCTTTTAAGCACCTTTAGGAGAGTCTAGATCCACCTTAACTAGAAGTCCTAAATACCTCCAGGACTGTAAGTATGGGACAGGTAATGCACGCATAAAGTACGTTTAATTAGAATCTCTTATATAACCACCAAGGGGAGGGTAATTGGGTAGCAAAGGATATGATGACCTGTGCGCTAATGCCACGCGTAACACCTCTAATTGAGGAAAGCTTATCATGTATTGCATAGAAGTGATCCTATAGGCTAATAAACCTAGGCCCCTTTTATACCTCTTTAGTTCTTATGTGTTTAAATTGTTTCATTTCCTCAATGACTAATTCACAAAATGGTCGGGACCCACCGTTGTGGACCTCGAGGGGTGCCTAACACCTTCCCCTTGAGGTAGTTTCGAGCCATTACCCAATCTCTGGTAATGTAAACCAGTTTTCATGAGTTATTTGCATTAGGTTCCCTAACACACTTAAATCCGTTAGGTGGAGACTCTTCAATTTCCGTACCCCTTTCCCAAAAGGAAATGAGTTATCCCAAAGAATGTCGAAACCTGGACTCCGCAAGAGGAAAAAGGGGGCGCGACAGAATGGCGACTCTTCTGGGAATTTTAGGCTTTTACCATAACAAATTTTCTTTGTGAATTAGTCTAAGCATGATTTATTTTGTTGATACATGTGCACCCTGTCCCTTTCCTTTTACGTGAACTTAATAGTTTATCTTTCAAGCATTTATGATTTCCTTCACTACAAAACTGACTTTTCTCTTTATTTTCTTTCTTAACGCCTTTCAATTATAAATAATGTATTCACTGCTTTTCTAACGTGCAAATACGTGACAACATTCTATTTACTGCTGCATAAATCATGCTCAACATCATATTCCACCCGTGCGTAATCAATCCTATAGCAACGCTTGATGAGTGGTTGCGCCCTTCCTATATATTACCCCTTTAATTCATAAAGGTTTACTTGCGGTAAAACTAGTCGATCAGTGGTGCAATCGACGATTCCGTGCCGTTCCCCCTCAAGTTGTCCGCTTGAGGGTACCAGTCTAGACCCCCATAGCAACCTTTACTCTAATTATAACTGTGCATGCATCATGGTCAAACCTAGTCGGGTTAATATGTTGTCCGCATAATAACCCTTTAAGAAAAGCCTTATCCAAAAGTCCACCGGGGTTTCCATAATCCCAACGGACGCAACCACATTTTGTGCATTAATTTTGGAGAACTAAATGTCAATATGCTAATTATGGATGTATAAATAGTCGAATCAGGTAGGGGAAAAGGGCCTAACCTTTTTGTTTTGCAAAAAATGAGGCACGAAGTCCCTAGATCTGGCATGGTCAGCAACATACCACCACTACTACTAGAATGGTGGGAAGATCTCTCCTCGAGTGATAAAAAACATGTGAGGAAATTCCTAGGAAATTTCCATCCTTGTTAGATGTTCAACCAAATAACATGCTGATTGAAGCTGCAACCTTATTCTGGGACAGTGAAAGGGCCGTGTTTCATTTCGGAGGACATAGAAATGACCCCGCTCTTAGAAGAAATATTGGGGGATGTAATTTCGATCTAAACCCGGAAACCCATATCTTTATATACGAAATTACTTCGTCCTTTTTTTTAGCCCTTTTTCGTTTGTGCATCTTTCTCCCATGCTTTCTGTTGGTCAACAACCAACCAAAGTGCTCTATACTTCTTCACTACTTGTACAGGCTTGACAGAGTTAAGTTGTATTGAGGGAATCATTTTGTCTCAATCAATCAAGAATGTTATATATTTCAGGAGCTAAATTAGTTGGCGATGAACAAGTAAGAATTGCCTCAACCAAAATGGATGGAATTGGACCTAAAAAGGCCATTCAGGTTCGTTATCGATTAGGATTTGCTGGGCTACCTTGGGACAGCTCTAGGCTATTGGTACCAAAAAATCGCACTAGTAAGGGGTTTCTAAAGTTGATGGGTCTAAAGAAGAACGCTGATCTGGAGTGCTTGAAAAGGTATTATATACCCTTTGACTATTTGTACGAGAGATACGATCATAGCAAATCTTACCGTATGTTCCAGGATGAGTTTTCCATCACCTCTTTGGGTCACATTCACCGCATAGTTTTCGTGTTTATTGTTTGCTTCTTGAGTATGATGGTGTTCCCAACGAAAGGGAAAAGAATTCACACTAGACCGGCTATGGTCACCAAGACTCTAATGGAAGGAATCGAGGGACAAACATACACCATAGTCCCTATGATTATAGATGATATCTACCGGGCCTTGGACCACTGCCAGAGAGCCTCCAAACATTTCGTGGGTTGCAATTTTCTGCTACAGTTGTGGTTAATGGAGCATCTCCAAAAGGTTCAATATCGCCAGGAGTTTCCACGAAGGGCGTGGAATGACTATATTGCCTTCCATCACCCTAAACGGATGACTTATATTCCGGACATGTTTTCTCAACCGGAGAGTGCTAAGGAATGGGTAGAGTTCTTTGACAATTTGATCGAAGATCAAGTATAATGGATGTTTGAATGGTTCCCTAATGACGAGTTCATCATCAGGTCCACGGACGCTCCTCACTTAGTAGTGATCGGGTTAAGGAGGATATATCCTTATGTTCCCATCAGGGTCATGAGGCAAGCAGGCATGAAGCAGGTCGTATCACATGTTGAAAAGATAACTCATTTCCGGGCAGATTTCCAGGATGATAACATCCCTTACAGATTCCAAGCTCAGCACATGTGGCATTGCAAGATCATTGTGGATAAGAACACCGTTGATCCAGACAGGTATCATGCAGGGTATGCATCCTTTTACCCGGCATGGTTAGAAGATAACCTAGATAGGATAGTGAAGCCAGGAACCAGTCGGGGAAACAGGGTCATAGATGAAGATGTTGAGACCCAGATTAAATACAACAAATTGCGCAAGAGGATCCATGACTCCAAGGCTGAACATCATGAGATACACGAGACAAATATGAGACTGATCAATGAATGGAAGGAGATGGCTATTACCTCCAATAGAAGGTTAGAATATCTGGAGCAGGGTTTGATGGAGCTGGAGGGAAAGATAAAAAAGAGGATTGACGACTGCCAGAATGCTGAAGGAAGGGAGCAAGGACATCTAGCCAGAGCCTACCTGCTGTTGGGTCTGCGCAAACTAGGGAACTTGATCGATGGAGCGAGGAGGACCAAGTCTGGGGAAGGTCCTTCAGGGACCAAGTAGATTAGATTTATTTGGTTTTCTGAAATGTAATAAGGCCAAGTGCCAATAGTGACTTTATTATCTTAGTGTCGTTTTGGGATTCGTCTATTTTTATATTAATGAAATGAGGCATTTATCGACATTTAAGTTCTCCAAATCAACTTGTCACTAGGCCTACCTCGGGCATAACGAGGCTCCAAAATTAGGACGCAAATTTACATTTCTACAATATGTGTTTAAATATCGCAAATTCTCTTTTTAGAACTTTTACTGACTTGGCTACCTTTTTTTTTTTTTTTTTTTTTTTTTTTTTTCCCATTCCCAAAAGGTTGGTTCGTGCATATTGGCATCATCAGCTTATCATACGAGATCCAGGGGCCCTCCACCTTCTCCTCCTCCTAGTCCACCAAAAGGTAAAGGAAAAGAAAAGATGGATGATTTGAATGGCACCAGAAAAGAAAACAATACACATGTTGAACATGCAGAAGCTTCTGATGGTCGGGGTACTCAGGCCCCAAATGATGCAGTTTTACGGCTTGAACAGAGAATACTGGAAATCTAGGGTGAGCTAGAGCAGGTCCGGAATTTAGCAAACTTATCCTTCACACTCAGTGTCCCAGACATCAACCATGCAAACACCCATGACCCCGCACCACCTCAAAACACACCCAACAAGCGCCCACAGAATCCTCCTGCCCCCCACCATTATACGACCGCACCACAAAATCAAACTATTCCTCCACAGTACCAGATAAGCACCTACCATACTCCACAAAATACTCCACCAATCATTCCCTAACCCCAGAAGTCCACCAATGATCACCATTATACCCAAACTCACGGTCCTCAAAACAACCCTATATACGTGAAAACCCTACCTCACTCCACTCAACCCATATCATATGCACCGGAATATGCTGAGAAGGACCTACTCATTAAGAACCTGGCTGAAGAGCTCAAGAAGTTGACAAGTCAGGTTCAAGGCGTCGAAGGATGCAAAGGGATAAAATGCCTAAACTATGAAGACCTATGCATACAACCAGATGTAGAACTTCCGGAGGGCTACAAACCTCCCAAGTTCGAAATGTTTGACGAAACAGGCGATTCCAGGGTTCATCTGAGGACTTATTGTGACAAGCTTGTAGGGGCCGGAAAGGATGAAAGGATTCGAATGAAGATTTTCATGAGGAGCCTTACAGGAGATGCTTTATCTTGGTACATCAGCCAGGATCCTAAGAAGTGGGTCAATTGGGTAAGCATGGCGTTTGACTTCATGGACAGATTCAGGTTTAACATAGAGAATGTGCCGGATGTATTTTACATTAAGAACTTAAAAAAGAAGCCCACTGAAACCTTCTGCGAGTATGCTACTCGTTGGAGGTCAGAAGTAGCCAAAGTCAGGCCGACATTAGACGAGGAATAGATGAACAAGTTCTTCGTCAGCGCACAGGATCCACAGTACTATGAAAGGTTGATGGTCATTGAAAAGCATAAGTTCTTCGATATCATCAAACTTGGAGAAAGGATTGAAGAGGGTATTAAAAGCGGTATGGTGACAAACTTCGACGCATTGTAGGCCAAAAATAAAGCATTATAGTCAGGAGGTATATCGAAGAAAAAGGATGGGGGAACAGTCATGGTCACCCAGGAACCCAAAACTCCGCTTGTATATCAAACCTCCCCACTTATATACCAATCACCTCCACCCACATATCAACCATCACCTCCCAGATATTACCAACCAGCTGCCGCTTATCACATATATAATTCCCAACCATCTCACTTTCAGTCACCTCCAACTCGTCCAAACTATCCAAGGCCCCAATCTAAGATTGACCGTAGACCACCCAAACAATACACTACCATTGCTGAACCCATTGACCAGCTGTATGAAAGGCTGAAGGTTGCTGGTTATGTCACTCACATCCCTGCTGTGGCCATGGAAAACTCACCCCAATGGGTCAACCCAAATAAGACCTGTGCATATCATTCTGGCATGAAAGGGCAGACCATTGACGAGTGTCGAACACTGAAAGATAAGATCCAGACCTTGATTGATAATAAGGTCATTCAAGCCAAAGAATCTACACCCAACGTCCGCATCAAGCCCCTCCCATATCATAGGGGTGAAGGTATCAATGTGATAGAGACCGACGAGGAATGGGATCCCGAGGGATCAATTGGACTTATCAAAGAGGGTGTCGATCCTAAGAAACTCGTAGTCACACTCAATCCTATTATAGTACAAATACAGCCGACAGTGGAGGTTGAGGTAGCTGCATCAATTCCATTTGAAGTTGAGATAGCACCCCCCCCCCCCCCCCCCCCCCCCCCCGGAGTTTCACCTATTCCATTCGAGGTGGGAGTAGCCACTCCATTTACAGTGACAGTATCAACCACACTACCTTTTCACACCAAGGTTGTACCCTGGGATTACTTAGTCGAATCTAGAAGAAGAGGAAAGACCAAAATAGAAGAATTTGGAGCTGCGCAAGGGATGACCAGAACGGGAAAAGTCTATGCACTAGAGCATTTGGGGGAATCCAGTAAGTAGGCCTCTAACAGACTGCCCGTTATTGAAACAGGCCCAGATGACCTTTGGAGGAAAGTGCAAGCGAGGGAGTATTAAGTCATTGATCATTTGAACAAGACTCCTGTTCATATAGGTATCCTGTCACCGCTACAGAATTCAGAAGAACATAGGAATGCTCTCTTAAAGGTGTTGAGTGAGTCATATGTACATAACAACATCACTGGCGGAGAAATGGCCAATATGGTGGGACAGGTGCTGGAAAGTCACAAAATCATCTTCCACGAGGAAGAGCTACCACCCGAGTGTTTGAATCATAATAGGGCACTGCACATTACCGTGCAATGTGAGGACAATTTCATTGCTAGAGTTTTGATCGATGGGGGATCCAGTCTCAATATTTTCCAATTGACAACACTGAAGAGGTTGGGAAAAGTCCTGTATGAAATATGAAAAGGTACTATGAATGTGAAGGCATTTGACGGGTCTTAGAGAGCTACCTTTGGAGAGATCAACCTTTGTCTACAGATGGGACCTACCTGGTTTGATATCAAGTTCCATGTGTTGGACATATCTAAATCATACAATCTGTTATTGGGACGACTCTGGATACATACCGATGGGGCTGTAGCGTCAACTTTGCATCAAGTAGTGAAGTTCGAGTGGAACCACCAAGAAGTAATTATACATGGAGACGGGATCAACTTTATTTACACCCGTCAGGCCATCCTAGTGGTTGAAAATAGAAGAAAGCTAGGTGGAGAGACTTATCATCATATTGAGCGGGTCAATGCGATCGACAAAGATAAGTGGTGGGATAGACAGATAGCAAGCATGATAAACTGGAGGGGGTATGAGCCTGGAAAAGGTCTTGGTAAAAATCTTCAGGGCATCTCCAAGCCAATACAACTAAAGCGCCATGGTACAACTTTTGGACTAGGATATCAATACACCTGACAAGAGTATCAAGACTGGTCACCACCATGGCGTGGCCCGTACTATCTACTTGAGCAGCCTATACCGCACCTGAGTCAGACTTTCCAGCAGACCGACATCATATGAGGATCAGAGGAGGAAGAAGCATTGGCCGCCTTGAGGAACTTGTTCCTGGAAGATGATGACATAGATTGCTGTGTAATTTTTGAGGAGGAGGAAGAGGAAGAGGAAGGCCCTACCATACGAGTTGTGGGGAGACGATCATTCCTCAAAAATTGGACTGTCAGACCATCCAGGGCCCGACGCGTCCCGAGGTATCAAGGCTGAACAACATTATTTTATTTTCTGAATGATGATTTCCCTTTTTGCATTTTGTTTTTAATAATATTTCCAATATTCCAAAACGTTGTTTTATTTATTGAAAATCACATTTGTTTTACACCTTCAATGAATTAATGTTTACCATTATCACTTTTCTCTCATATATTTATCTATACACCATTACTATTTCCTATCTCGATGAACCGACAACTGTGACATGTAATGAGGCAACGCAAAAAAAAAGGATAGTGATTCAGAAGAAGAGGATGTCATACCTGAGGAAATCGTCATAGAAGTAGAGGAATTTGAGAACAAGCCTAAGTCCAACCTAGATGAGACTGAAATAATCAACTTGGGAGATTTCGAGACTGTCAAGGAGACCCGCATCAGCATTCACCTGTCGCCGTCAGAAAAAGAAGAGTACACACAGTTCTTGAAAGAGTATGAGTACATATTTGCATGGTCATACGATGATATGACCGAGTTAAGTACATCTATTGTGGCTCATAAGTTGCCCACAAACCCAATATGTCCGCCAGTAAAGCAGAAACTCAGGAAATTCAAGCCTGATATGAGTCTGAAAATCAAGGAGGAGGTTACCAAGCAGATCAAGGCCAAGGTCCTCAGGGTGGTTGGATACCCAACCTGGTTAGTCAACATCGTGTCAGTTTTGAAGAAAGATGGGAAGGTCAGAGTCTGTATCGATTATCGGGATCTCAACAGAGCCAGCCCAAAGGATGATTTCCTGCTTCCAAACATACACATCTTAATTGACAATTGTGCCAAGCATGAACTCCAGTCCTTTGTTGACTGTTTCGCCGGTTACTATCAGATTTGGATGGACGAAAAAGACGCTGAGAAAATGGCTTTCATTACACCTTGGGAGGTGTACTGCTATAAGATGATGCCATTCGGCCTAAAGAACGCTGGGGCCACTTACATGAGGGCCATGGTTACTATCATTCATGTCATGATACATAAGGAGATTGAGGTGTACGTGGACGATGTCATCATTAAATCCAAGAAATCCATGGATCATGTAACAGACTTGAGGAAATTCTTTGACAGATTGCGGAAGTACAACTTAAAGTTAAACCCCGCAAAGTGTGCATTCGGGGTTCCTGCCGAAAAGTTACTAAGATTCATCGTCATCCACCGAGGGATAGAATTGGATCCATCAAAAGTCAAATCCATCCAAGAGCTACCACCATTAAAAAGTAAGAAGGATGTAATGAGTTTTCTAGGACGGGTAAACTACATTAGTCGTTTCATAGCCCAGTCCACAATTATATGTGAGAAAATTTTCAAGATGTTGAAGAACGACGATGTGACCAGTTGGACTGAGGATTGTCAAAGAGCTTTCAACAAGATAAAGGAGTACCTATCAACACCACCAGTCTTAGTCCCGCCAGATCCAGGTAGACCATTGTTACTCTACCTTGCAGTGCTAGATGGAGCTTTCGGCTGCGTTCTGGGGTATCACGACGAGACAGGGAGAAAAGAACAGGCTATCTATTACCCGAGCAAGAAGTTTACTCCATATGAAGCACAATACTCTCTCCTGGAACGTACCTATTGCACTCTGACCTGGATAACTCAGAAGTTGAGGCATTACTTATGTGCCTACACAACATGCCTCATATCAAGAATGGATCCTTTGAAGTATATCTTTCAAAAACCTATGCCCACTGGCAAGCTGGCTAAGTGGAAAATCTTGTTGAGCGAGTTCGACATTGTTTATGTAACTCAGAATGCAGTCAAAGGACAGGCACTGGCATATCATCTTTCTGAATACCCTGTGGAAGGAGAATACGAACCCCTGAAAACGTATTTTCCTGATGAAGAGTTACTATTCGTAGGAGGAGACATTGATGAATCCTATGACGACTGGAGAATGTTCTTTGGCGGAGCGGCAAATTTCAAAAGAGTCGGCATTGGAGCCATTTTGGTATCTGAAACTGGTCAACATTATCCGGTATCTGCAAAACTCAGATTTCCCTACACTAACAACATGGCGGAGTATGAAGCATGAATACTAGGACTGAACATGGCTATTGACATGAATATTTGGGAGCTGCTGGTAATCGGTGATTCAGATTTGCTCGTGCACCAGGTACAAGGAGAATGGGCCACCAAAAATTCCAAGATATTTCCATATCTGCACCATGTGCAGGAATTGAAGAAAAGGTTCACGAAAATAGAGTTTCGGCATGTTCCCAGGATTCAGAATGAGTTCGCCGATGCATTTTCCACTTTGTCATCAATGATACAGCATCCAGACAAGAACTTCATCGATCCTATCCCAGTAAGGATCCATAATCAGCCGGCATATTATGCTCATGTTGAAGAAGAAACAGACGGGAAACCTTGGTTCCACGACATCCAAGAATATGAAAACCATACTCATAAACACATGCTTCGGAGACTGTCCAACAGTTTCTTCCAAAGCGGAGAAACCCTATTTAGAAGAATTCCTGATTTGGGACTATTAAGGTGCGTTGACGCAAAGGAATCTTCTAAGCTGCTTGAGGAGATACATGTCGGGACCTGCGACCCGCATATGAATGACTTTGTCTTGGACAAGAAAATACTTATGGCCGACTATTTCTAGATGACCATGGAGACGGACTGCATCCAGTATGTCCGGAAGTGCTACCAATGTCAAGTACATGGAGATATGATAAAAGTGCCGCCAAATGAGCTCAATGCAACAAGCTCACCTTGGCCATTCACCGCTTGGGGAATGAATGTCATTGCTCCAATCGACCACCACCTCAAATGGGCATCAGTTCATCTTGGTACATATCGATTACTTCACCAAATGGGTCGAAGCAACATCTTACAAAGCAGTGACTAAGAAAGTCGTTGCGGATTTTGTCCGCGACCGGATTTTTTGTCGATTCAGAATTTCAGAGTCCATCATCACTGACAATGCCGCCAATCTCAATAGTGATCTTATGAAATCCATGTGCGATACTTTTAAAATCAAGCACAAAAATTCCACAACGTATAGAACTCAAATGCATGGAACCGTAGAGGCCGCCAACAAGAACATCAAGAAAAAACTGAGGAAAATGGTAGAAAATAACAAACAGTGGCACGAGAAACTACTGTTCGCTTTACTGGGATACCGTACCACAGTCCGCACATCAATCGGGTTGACTCCCTACTTGTTGGTTTATGGTACTGAAGCTGTTGTTTCTACCGAAGTGGAGATTCCTTCTTTGAGAATCATACAAAAAGCTGAGCTCAGCGATGCAAAATGGATAAAGAGCCGTTATGAGAAGCTAGCCCTTATAGACGGAAAAAGGATGAATGCGGTATGTCACGGACAACTTTATCAGAACAGGATGTCCATAGACTTCAACAATAGAGTCAAGCCGAGACAGTTCACACCGGGGCAGCTGGTGTTGAAGAAGATCTTTCCGCATCAGGATGAAGCCAAAGGGAAATTCTCTCCCAACTGGAAATGTCCTTACATGGTTCATAGAGTATTGACAAGAGGGGCCCTCATACTTGCATAAAAGGATGGAAAAGTCTGGCCAAAACCAATCAATTCAGATGCAGTCAAGCGATATTATGTGTAACTGTTTATGTTTTCCGTAGATGATGTAAATTGAACTATGCTCGACCTGATTCCCGTTTAAGAGGGGATACATAGGCAGCCCTGTGGGTTCGGTCACAATTCAATAAAAAATTTATTTTTCCCCACTATCAGAAACTGGGGCAGAAGTTTGAGGAGGACCCTCAAAATTCTACAGCAAGAGAGGTCGCAATGTCTCGGATCGTGTCACAGTCACTCGTTCATCTAACCAATTTATAAAAAGCATATTTTTATTATGACTTTGAAATTATGCATGCTTTATTTTGAAATAACTTTGTTTAGCAAACGCTACCCCCAATGATTTGAACAGGATCTTCAGACCGAGTAAAGTAAGTCAAGCAAGCCGATAGAGGCACGAACCGACCTCCCCCTTACAGAACTCATGATTTTTCTTTGAATGCAGGAACAAGGAATATGCACACCTCGAAATCACAACCTTCATAACAACAACGATACTGAATCCACTTCCAGCTAAGAAATACTCTGCTATCATCTTCTATTTGTTCTATTTGCATGAGACTAAGTTCCGTCCCAAATCTTGCATGAGGCTAAGCCCTACCTCCATATTTGCATGAGACTAAACCTTGTCTCAACCTTGCATGGGGCTAAGCCATGTCCCGAATTTCTGCATGAGACTAAGCTCTGTCTCAACCTTGCATGAGGCTAAGACCTGCCTCTCTATCTGCATAAGGCTAAGCACTGCCTTCTATTTTCATGAGACTAAGCTCTGTCTCAACCTTGCATGACGCTTAGCCCTGCCTCTCTATCTGCATAAGGCTAAGCTCTGCCTTGAACTTGTATGGAACTAAGCCCTGCCCCGAATATTTGTATGAGACTAAGCTCTGTGTTAATCTTTACATGAGACTAAGCCCTGTCCCAAATCTTGCATGAGGCTAAGCCCTGCCTCCGTATCTGCACAAGGCTAAGCATTGCCTTTTATTTGCATAAGACTAAGCCCTGTCTCAATCTTTGCATGGGTCTGAGCCCTGCCCCGAACCTTGCGCGAGACTAAGCATTGTCTCCCCTGCACTATCTATTTTCTCTTCTTTCGGGCTAAGCTCTGCCCTCAACTTCATACAAGACTAAGCAATGTCTTGTTACTCCTAGCATCATGTTTTTGCATTTCATGGGTAGAAATATCGCCAACTTGTCCAAAGGCGTCATAGTCTGAATGCGTCATCCTCATAGCCTGAAGACACCATGTCATGGCCTGAGGATCTCTCCAAATTTGCATATCATTATTCAAAGGCGTCATGGTTCGGAGGCACCATTTTCATGGCCCGAGAACATCATCTCATGGCCTGCGAATCTCTCATTGAACAATTCATGGCCTGGGACATCATGGTCTAAGGACGTCATCCTCAACCATCCAAAGACAATTCTCATGGTCTGAAGGGAATCTGCATCATGTTTAAATTTACGCACAGATACATGCTTGTAGTACACCCTTACTTGCAGGTGATCCGATGAGCAGCCGCTACCCCAACAGGAGCAATCCTGCTCTAGTTCCTTCATACTATCTCAAACTTGACCGCAACCATTTCACCAAAAATCTGCGTCCGTCCTTGTGGTAACTTCGTCGGTATACTCCACCGATGAACCCAGAACTACACACGGCCTGATTCCTGTAAACCAAGGGATATGTAGGCAGCTCGAAAACCGGAGTGCAGCCTAAGTCTATCAAATCATCCTACTCGGCCAAAATTGGCCATCATATCTTTACCCGACAACTCTTTCATCCTTCCCGGATAAAGAGGGGCAGCTGTTGATACCCAATTTTTCCCTATAATATTTTCAAAATGCATATATACCTCCAAAATTATGCATTAGCACCAATTAATATTTTTTCATAATTTCTGCATTTTTTAAGGATTTTTAATTAATTCATCCTAGTATTTTATTATATAAATAATCATTAATTGTATTACAAATGGTGTTATAACAATTTTCATGGCCTAATTTTACTATTTATATTTATACTAAGCCTAATTATTTCACAAACAACCACATTTATATTTTTGGGTTACAATTGCAATAACTTTGCAATTATAGCCCATGTATGCATTATTACATTATTTTACCAAAACATAGCTTCTTGTATTTTTAAAATATTGAGTAATTATTTTATAACATGTTTACGCATAAAATCATTTTTTATAATTTGTTAATTATTTTTAAAACTTATTTTATCAATTAATTGGGTATTTAACAAATAGCTTCTTTTTAGTTCTTTTATTTTCGGACCTAACTCTTTATACTAGCCCAAACCCTCAAACAATACCGGCCCAATTCACCCCCAGGCCCAATCCATGCCTACCCGACCCAATACCCCGCCTGATCGTGGCCGTTGATCTTTTAAATCAACGGTCACATTAATTCTTACCTTTTTAATCCTAACCCAAACCCTAACCCCTTTATTTCTTCGCCTTCCGCCGTCATAGTTTCCCCTAACCCCTCTATTCTCTCTCGACCACCCCCTAAACCCTAATCGTCGTCACCGGTAAAACTCCCGTCTATGGAGTTTCTGTGTCTTCTCCGACCCTTACTGATGTTTTATACATCAATACCACGGGGGGGGGGGGGGGATTTG
>ML263532.1:43900-62821 GCA_005239495.1 Nicotiana undulata
GTGGAAAACACCTGGCTCAAAAGGTGAAAAAACCACGACCTACTTCCCAGTAGGATTTTCCCAAACTCTTCACTATGTCAATGAGCCAAACAACATTTACAAAATAAACTCTTTTGTAAATCTAAGGACTAACTCTAATCCCTTAGTGGCAAACTAGCCTCTAGCTAATTGCGATAAACTTCAAGTTAACTCTAACTTGAATACTGTGTACCTATTACAATTGCATATAGATAAAGCTGAAAGATACAATATGTAATCACCTACTACAAAAAACTAGACTCAAAAGACAACAGATGGAACTGGTTCTTCGAGCTGGTTCAAGTAGCTTTTGAGCCGCACAAGGATTCTTCACATGAACTGCTTGCAAAATTTCTTTGGTAATTTTGCTTTCAATTCTTGTTTCACTTCAGTGTTTGTGCGTAAAAACCTTCAGCAGGAATGTTTCAACAATTTATAGAATCCGTAGTTGAGATGTTGTTGTTTAGTTCTAATGCAACTCTTCCTTGGTGGAAAAGTTTGTGTTTATCTCAACTTCCTTGATCTTAATTCTGTCCTACCTGAATTCGAATTCCATCTCCTTATCAATTTGCAACCTTTTGCTTAGGAGATAACCTCTTAGTTCAGAGATGATGTTTATCTCCTACGCATGGACACTTCTCGTGCCAACTGGTCTGTTTGACTATGTTTGCCCTGATGGACCTGGTTCAACCGTGTTGTCATTTTTCATTCTTCAAAACCATGCAGTGGCTTGATTCAACAAATTACCCCTTTTTGATGATGACAAACTCTGTGCTTAACCCTGCAAATACTTCAATCCAACATAAACATTTTTTATAGTATTAAGCATTTATCATGGAGACACTAGGTGCATTTAGGTTATAAAATCACAATAATCTTTGAAAAGCACTATCTTCCCCCTTTTGGCATCATCGAAAAGTTGCAAAATGATAAACTTACCAGAATATTAACAATTACTCATGGCCATTGAGGCAACTGCAGGTGACAAGCATGAATTAATAGTAAAAAGAAACCAAAAAATGTAAGCTATTTAAGAAACTGAGAAAAAGTCAATAACAAAATAGCAAAATTCATTGATTGGATATTGATCAGTCACCATACACAAATAGAAATAAAGACAGTCACAACCATGAGAAAAAAAAAAGCAGAACAGAATTAGACAATCCCAAACTGGGTCATAGAAGGGGGTTTTTGGAGGCACTGGACACCTAAGGCTGGGAAGGGACAGAGGTTGTGTTCTTGGCTTGAAGAAGGGAGAGAATTTATTGCAACACACCGTCATTCTTCTCCTTTCCCTAAATCAGCTTTGAGAGCATCCCACTCAGCTTCAACCTCTATAAGGCGAGTTTTCAAACGAAGGATCTCTGCATCCTTGACCTCACCTTCCTGCACACGCGTCCTGACCTTGCTATTAACAGGCAGTTTCCTGGATGAACCAGGTTCATCCTCAGAAATATTCACAATGTAGTCACAGGTCAGTAGAATGTTCTTCCCAAAGTAGTCCTTAGCAGTTGCCATTTTAGCATTCTTCACTGGTACCTTGTAGTGAGCAAGCACATCAGTTAGGATAAACCCATAAGGTATAGAATGTGCCTTGGCTCTATTCACAACCCTGCCCAAGAGCTGGATGATGAAGGAAGGCCAATTTATCTGTTTACCCCTATATAGGCACTCCATTAGGGTGAGATCCATGTAGCTGGCAATGTGCCTTCGCTCTTTCCTAGGCAGTAGAAATTTGATCACAAACTCAAAAAACAGTTTGTGCCGAGGCCTCATATCACTCTTAAACACTGCCTTGGGCTCCGGTTCTTGCTCATTCTCACAGAAAGACCTTGTGATTTGAAGGGCTGAAGGCAAACCATCCAAACTAGGCCACCTTTGCCTCGTGTAGTCATCATACCCCTCAGAAGGGATATGCAGTATGTCCCCCAATTACTTTGCATCAAACGAAATCTCAACTCCCTGAACCTTTGTAGATACCCTTCCATCTTTGAGTTTTGCGTTGGCCATAAACTCTACCAGCTCATTCCTGGCCAGCCTGCCCTCAAGGTGAAGGACCATGTCCTTCCACCCTTGCACATCTAAGGTATCTAGTAAGAAAATATCCCTGACTCCTCAAGGTCTCTAAACAACTTCCCTTTCAAAATAGTACGCTTCCCAAACATTGTGAGTATGTCAGTCTCCTCACCGGATACTTCCACTTCCTCTCAACTCCAGTCAGTACCATCAACAATCTTTACTTTCTTGACTCAGACCTGGTCCCCTTTGCAACTATTGAGGGTGTGGAAGACACAGACATTGACTTCTCGGAAGAAGCCTTGGCTTTCTTGGGCTTTGGTGTCTCAACCTCAACTTGTGCTGGTTGTTCCTCCTGATGGACCAGGTCCATCTCATCATCATTGACCTGAATTGCCTCAACAGACTCCCCAACTTTTGCCTTACTCTTGGTAGCTTTTTTCTTCTTGCTCTCTCTTAGAGCTTTCTCCATTTCTTATTCACTTTGCCTAACAGTGCTTCTAATAGCACGACTCATAGGGGCAGGAACATCAGTAGTTGAAGAGGCCTTTGTCTTCTTGGATGGGACTGGAGTATCAACTTTCTTGGGTTCGGGGGTTATTTTCTTCTTAGGTTTGTAAGATTCCCCCAACCTTTTCATCGGATCAACCAAAGTTTCTTCAATGGATGAACCAGGTTCATCCTGTGCATGTTGCAGACTTTCCAGACCTGATGCTGCTTCTCTAAAGTTGCTTTCCCCTAAATCCTTGACTCCTTCCTCAACAACCATAGGAGCAGGGCCACAGATTGCCAGAGTGGCACCTTCCTTCCCAGTTCCCCTTGCAGAACTCCCTTCTCCCTCTCTCTCAAGTTCTTTCTTTTTACTTCTCCTATCCGGTACTTCGACATCCACTACAGAACCAATCAAAACAAACTTGTTTTCAGCTATTTTAGGTTCAGCACTAACTTCAGGATTTTCCTTCTCAGAACCAGATGAACCAGTTACTTCTTCCTCATTTGCAGATTTGAAGGACTCGCTTGAATTTTCAGAATCTTGGTCCTGACTGGCTTGAAGTTTTTCATTCAATTTCCTGGCAAGAGGACCATATGCAATAGTTTTTATGGCTAACATTTTCACTCTACGCTTTCTGGGGGCTGGAGTAAGGCTTGGAGTAACGGCTGGAACTGTTTGAGGTGAAGGAGTGGGTTCAGGAATGGGGTCTGGAACTGGAGAGTTTTGAGGGGTTGAAGACCTGGTAGGAGATTGTGAGATGTGTATCAATGGAGAATTAGAGTCAGTTTCTTCAAGACCAACACCGTAATCAGGGGTGGTTGATGAAGATGAAGCAGGGGGTGGTGTGGAAGACATTTTTGTGAGATTTGGAGAGAGAAGAATGTTGATCAGTTTGGTTGAGAGGAATGACGAACTTGGTTCGACGGTTATGATTTTGAAGAGGAGAGGTAATGATGGCTTTTTAAATGTGTGGATATTAAATGTACAACGAGCATAATTCTTGGTCAAGTGGTAGTCTAATCGCGGTAGGGTGTCGGTAAGGTGTCAGTAGATTAGACGGTTATGGCTCCCTAAATCTAGGCTTAATAAATATTTGATTTGACTCTTTGGAACGGCTTCAATTTGGGATAAGTGCTAATAATTTGAAATGAACCAAATATAGATAGAGTCCTGCTCATGTGTGACTATAATTATTTCAATAAGTGTATAGCGATGAGCACGTACCTTGTCAGTCTGATGAACCAGCAACGATGAACCAGGTTCATCGTGTTAGAGTCTTTAATTTGCCTCAATTTACAAAGATAGAAAAATATCATTAGTAACTAGGGAATCATATTAATACATGGCAAGAGAGTATGGCATTAAAGTCATGATGTTGAGAAATGATTAGTCTGGTTAGTTACCTAATTTAGTGTTTCTAGCCAAAAAACAAATTCCTTTTTGTTTTTCAATTAGGTGATCTTAATCATCCCTAATTCTAGCATGTTTCTATCAAAATGCTCCCTACTCAGTGCTTTAGTAAAGATATTTGCAATTTGTTTGTCAGTAGCACAGAATTTGATTGAGATCATTACTTTTTCATAGTTATCTCTTAGGAAATGGTGTCTGACATCTATGTGCTTGGTTCTCTTATGATGAACCGGGTTCTTCGTCATACTAATTGCACTAGTGTTGTCACAGAAAATAGGAATGCATCCAACCTCTATACCAAAATCCATGAGTTGTTGCTTGATCCATAGCAACTGAGCACATCATGAGGTTGCAGCCATATATTCAGCCTCATCAGTAGACAAGGCTACTGAGTTTTGTTTCTTGGTGGCCCAAGACACAAGGCAAGAGCCCAAAAAGTGAGCCATGCCTGAAGTACTTTTCCTGTCAACCAGGAAACCTGCATAATCAGCATCAGCATATCCTACAAGGTCAAAATTACTACCTTTAGGATACCAAAGGCATAAATCAGTGGTGCCTTTCAAATATCTCAGAATTCTCTTCACTGCAGTTAGATGGGACTCCTTTGGATTTGCCTGAAATCTAGCACACAGCCCTACACTAAACACAATATCAGGTCTGCTGGCAGTGAGATATAATAAAGACCCAATCAACCCTCTGTATAACTTTTGATCAACGGATGAACCAGGTTCATCCACATCTAATTTTGTAGATGTGGCTATGAGGGTGTCTATTTCCTTGGAGTCTTTCATTTTAAATCTTTTGAGCAATTCTTTCACATATTTATGTTGATGAATCATTGTTCCATTTGAGTTTTGCTTAATTTTGCAAGCCTAGAAAGAAGTTTAGCTCACCCATCATACTCATCTCAAACTCACTCCCCATAAGCTTGGCAAATTCCTTACTCAAATTTTCAGAGGTTGCTCCAAATATGATATCATCCACATATATTTGCACAACCAGGAGATCCTTACCTTTTTCCTTTAAGAACAAGGTGCTATCAATTTTACCTCGTTTGTAGTCATGTTCTAGCAGGAATTTGGATAGTCGCTCATACCATGCTCTTGGTGCTTGTTTGAGTCCATACAAGGCCTTGTCAAGTTTATACACATGTTCAGGTGTCTCCTTGGTTTCAAATCCTGGAGGCTGTTTGGAAAATACTTCTTCCTTTAGATATCCATTGAGGAAAGCACTCTTTACATCCATCTGGTGGAGAGTGAATTCCATGTGAGCAGAAAATGCTATAAGAAGTCTGATTGCCTCCAGTCTTGCCATAGGAGCAAAGGTCTCATCAAAGTCAATTCCCTCCTCTTGACTATATCCTTGGACAAACAGTCTGGCCTTGTTTCTTGTAACAGTTCCATCTTCATCGAGTTTGTTCCTGAAGACCCACTTTGTGCCAATCACTGATCTGTCTAGTGGTCTGGGTACCAAGTTCCATACTTGACTTCTTTCAAATTGATTTAGCTCTTCTTGCATGGCATTTACCTAGTCAGCATCTTGTAAGGCTTCATCAATGTTCTTTGGTTTGACCAAGGATAGAAAGGCATCAAACGCACACAGATTTTTCAAGGAGGATCTTCTTTTGATTTCGGATGTCAAATATGTTATGATGTTCACAAGGGGGTGAGAGCTTTGATATTTGTGTGGTTTGAGCACTAATTGTTCATGGCTAGATGATCCCATGGTGTCTTGTTGTTGTGGAACAGGATCCGGGCCAAGATCCAGAGAGATTTGATGTTGTGTTCCCCCTGTCAAGTTGCTTGGGGTAGTTGGACCTGGTCCATCACCTGTTCCATCTTCCATATTTGCTTCAGTTTGTTCACTGCTTCTAACCAGTCCAATTTCCTCATCTTCTGGTTCTTGTCTCTCAGAAAGAGTATTAGTTTCATCAAAAATAACATGCACACTCTCTTCTACACACATAGTTCTTTTGTTATATACTTTATAAGCTTTGCTATGTGATGAACTTTATAAGATTTTCTATGTGATGAATATCCCAAGAATACTCCCTCATCACTTCTGGGATCAAATTTACCTAGGGAATTTTTGCCATTGTTGTGCACAAAGCACTTGCATCCAAAAGCCCTAAGGTGGGATATGTTGGGTTTTCTCCCTTTAAGTAATTCATAAGGAGTTTTCTCTACCAGTGGTCTGGTCATGCATCTATTTATTATGTAGCATGCAGTGTTTATTGCTTCTGCCCAGAAGTTGTGGGGTAGTTTGCTAGAAAGAAGCATGGTTCTAGCCATATCTTCAAGAGTTCTGTTCTTTCTTTCAACAACCCCATTTTGCTGTGGGGTTCTAGGGGCAGAAAAGTCATGATTTATGCCATGTTCATAACAGAATTCAGAAAACTTTGCATTCTCAAATTCAGTACCATGATCAGATCTTATTAATGCTAGTTGATTTCCTAACTGTTTTTGAGTTTTTCTAACAAATGAAGTAAACATATCAAATGCTTCATCTTTAGATGTCAGAAATAAGGTCCAAGTGAACCTTGAGTAGTCATCAACTAGAACCATTACATATTTCTTACCAGTTCTGCTCAGAGTTCTCATAGGACCATATAGGTCCATATGAACCAGTTCCAACGTCCTGGTGGTACTGGCCATTTTCTTGCTTTCGAATGAGGATCTTACCTTCTTCCCCTTTGCACATGCCTCATAAACTTTGTCTTCCTTGAACTTAATGTTAGGAAGCCCTACCACTAAGTCCTTGGAGATTAATTTGTTAAGCTGATTTAGACTAGCGTGACCAAGTCTTTTGTGCCAAAAGGAGGGGATCACTGTCCAACACACTTAAGAAAGTGAGTTCATTTTCTGATAGTGTGGACAAGTCTATGACATAGATTTTATTCATTCTTTTCCCTACAAAACAATCTTGTCAGTAAGAAAGTTAATCACAAAATATTTTGTGGAAGTGAAAGCAACCAGGTTACCTCTGTCACACAATTGTGACACACTGATCAGGCTATATTTCAAGCCATCTATCAAGTACACATTCTCAATGGAACGTGTGTCATCCTTACCTACCTTACCAACCCCAATAATTTCACCCTTCTTTCCATTTCCAAAGGAGACATTTCCTCCTTTGAGGTTTTCAAGTGAAAGGAACTGTTCATTGTTCCCAGTCATATGTTTTGAGCAGTCGTTGTCTAGGTACCAAATTTGGCTTCTTCCTCTCACTTGAATCTACAGAAAGAAATCAGAGGTTAGTCTTAGGGACCCAAACCATTTTGGGTCCTTTTCTATGAGAGAGAGGATGAATCAAGCTTTTTCTGGCCTAATTTGGTAGCCAGTTTTCTTTTGTACAAAACTTTCATTTCTTCGAGTGGCCTGCTTTTTTGCAGTACATTCAATTTTGTAGCGGCCAGTCTTACCACAGTGGGTGCATATTTTATTCTCAGGAAGAGTGCGATACTTTCTTTTGGGATCCCATTTAGGCATTTGACTCCCAAAGCCAAGTCCTCTTCTGTTGCTACTATGATTTTATTGAAACCATGTCAAGGCATCAGAGGATTTATTCCATTTGCAAGTTCGATCTAAATCATGTTTGACTTTACCAAGTTCTTCTTTTAGTGCTCTTATTTGTTCATCCTTGGTGTACATCTTATCCTTTAGTTTTCCCACATTTTCTTCTAACATGATATGAGAATGATCAACGGTCTTTTTACTAGTTCCTACCTTTAACTTTAGATTTTTAGATTTTAGCTCTAGGATTTTAGTTTCAAGTGGATGAACCTGGTTCTTCAAGAAAGTGTTTTCCTTTTCAGATTCACTTATTTCCAGGTTCTAGCATTTTGCTTTCAACATTACACACTTTTTAGAGAGATGTTCTTTCTCTTTGTTTGTTTCTTCGGAATCATCCATAAAATCAAGTAGCAACTCAGAGAGTTTTTCTTTAGATAGGAACTTTAACTTGTTTTTGAGATGGGATATACTTACCTCTGGTTTTTCATGTGATTGCTCATCAGATTCCCCAATTGCCATGAGCTCTTGTTCTTCATTCTCACCATCTTCTGATTCTTCATCTGAGCTTTCCCCCCAAGCAGCAACCATAGCCTTTGTTGTGGTTTTCTTGGGATGGACCAGTTCCTTCTTCATGTTCCTTCGTTCGTATCTCTCCCTTTTCCATTCTACTTCCCACTGAGGACAGTTCTTGATGTGGTGGTCACTTTTTCCACATTTGTAGCATGCCTCGTTGGCTGACCTTTCTGGAGCTTTAGCTTTGTTGTAGTTTCCACCTCTTAATATGCCCTTTTTCCTTATGAGGAAGTTTCTGAATTCCTTAGTGATCATGGCCATCTCATCTTCCTCCAGATCTGCTCCCTCAGTGATTCTCAGTGCTAGACTCATTTCCTTCTTTGGAGCATCCATTTTCATTGTCTGCCTTCTAAGTTTATAGGTAGTACGGTTTCCTATTATCTCGTCCAATCTGAGGGTTGCCATAATTTTGATTTCCTGGATAGCAGTGATTTTTCTTTCCCAAGAAATTGGTAAGACCCTTGTAAGGATCTTCTCCACCCTGTCCTCTTCAAGAATGACTCTACCAAGAGATTTGAGTTCATTTGTCAGAGTTCTGAACCTCGTGTACATCTCTTGGATTGTCTCTCCTTCTTTCATAGTGAAGTTTTCATACTGAGAGTATAGTAGAGTACCTCTTGATCTTTTCACTTGAGGTGTTCCTTCGTGGAATACTTGCAAGGTATCCCAACTTTCTTTGGCAGTGGTGCAACTTTGAATCCTACTATACTCGTCTGGACCTAGTCCACAAACTAGCCACTTTTTGGCCTTAGCATTTTCTCCCATTTCTTCAGATCCTCTACAGTGCAGTCAGCTCTAGTATTTGGCACATCTACTCCTTCAGCAGTCTTTTTCATGGTGGCTAAAGGACCATCAGTGACTATGTCCCAGAGTTCATAGTCTTCTCCAATCAAGTGGTCCTTCATCCTGTTCTTCCACCANTAGTTTTCAGGTGTTGCACTCATTTTAATCTTTTCCAAGGTGTTAGCCTTTTCAAGGATAACCTGCTCTGATACCAATTGATGTTTTATACGTCAATACCACACAAGAGGGGGGTTATTTGTGTGATGTCCAATTTTTCGAGTGAAGTCTATATAGAAGAACCTGGTTCTTCTTGGTGTTCCAACTTCTACAGTTGCGGAAAAGTAATTGCAGAAATAAAAGAACACAACAATTTTACGTGGAAAACACCTGGCTCAAAAGGTGAAAAACCCATTACCAGCTTCCCAGTAGGATTTTCCTAAACTCTTCACTATGTCAATGAGCCAAATAGCATTTACAAAATAAACTCTTTTGTAAACCTAAGGACTAACTCTAATCCCTTAGTGTCAAACTAGCCTCTAGCTAATTGCGACAAACTTCAAGTTAACTCTAACTTGAATACTGTGTACCTATTACAATTGCTTCTAGATAAAGCTGAAAGATACAATATGTAATCACCTACTACAAAAAACTAGACTCAAAAGACAACAGATGGAACTGGTTCTTCGAGCTGGTTCAAGTAGCTTTTGAACCTCACAAGGATTCTTCACATGAACTGCTTGCAAAATTGCTTTGGTAATTTTGCTTTCAATTCTTGTTTCACTTCAGTGTTTTGCGTAAACACCTTCAGCAGGAATGCTTCAACAATTTATAGAATTCGTAGTTGAGATGTTGTTGTTTGGTTCTAATGCAACTCTTCCTTGGTGGAAGCGTTTGTGTTTATCTCAACTTTCTTGATCTTGATTATGTCCTACCTGAATTCGAATTCCATCTCCTTATCAATTGCAACCATTTCGCTTAGGAGATAACCTCTTAGTTCAGAGATGATGTTTATCTCCTGCGCATGGACTCTTCTTGTGCCAACTGGTCTGTTTGACTATGTTTGCCCTGATTGACCTGGTTCAACCGTGTTGTCATTTGTCATTCTTCAAAACCATGCAGTGGCTTGATTCAACACTTACCAGCCTTCTACACCCCCTAGTCGTGGATTACATGGATTCTTAAAAGAATCTCAAGGAGATTCAACTTGATTCTCTGTCCCAAATTTGTTTACAGACCTGTCTAGGGCCATTCTCGTTTGTGAGTATTGATTTCCTCCTATTTTAGTTTGAATAAATGGTTTTTTGACCGAGTTTCTTTCATCTCTGCTGTTTTTGAAAACCCTAGTTTTACGACTACTCGAATATGTTTAGATCTTTGGAGATTTGAAACGATTCAAGTGTTATCTGGTATTTTCCCTTGAAGATCTTCTGTTTTGATTAACTATTTTGATTGCATTTACTTTCTTCTGAAACTAGTGTTGATCCTGAGTTTCTTCAAAAGGTTTTTTTAACTTTTTAATCTAATCATCTATTTACTGGTTTGGTTGATTTCCGTGTATATGCTTAAACCCTAGGTCTTGTTCTATTATTGCATTGATTTTCTTCAATTTTCTTCCGTTCTTTGTTTACTTCTGTCAACCCAATATGCTGGTTGATTTCTATTAGGGATTTGAACAATTTTTTCTGTTAAAATCAGTATTCTTTGGGAGTTTTACTTAATTGATTTTTATTAGGGATTTGAACAATCTTTCTCGTTAAAATTAGTATTCTTTGGGATTTTTACTTACTTTCCTTATTTGTGACCTTTAATTGGTGTTGCTTTCCTTATTATGACTGATTAGTTAATTTATGGTCAATAAGTGATTTGTTACCTTACTTAAGTCGCAATCATCGCTGGTAATTAATTCTCCTTGTGCTGTCTGGATTCTGTTTGTGCAAATTAATTAGGATTAGCCCCAATTAATTGATTGATTATGTTTACTTGCTTTATTTATGAACTCTAAATCATTTTTACCTTTTTCTTTTACCTCCCTAAGTGCTATATATACACTCTCATTATGATTCTTCAAGGACACGCACAATAAGTTCAAACACACACGCACACACACACACTTTGCTCTCACCTCTCTACTACTTGTGTTCATTGCTTGTCTAGCTGGCTGAAAGCCAAGGCTGGACTATTGAATCCTGCAGACCTTTCATCTCCTATTTTCTTCCTTTAACTGGTATGTTTCTATTCTTAATGTCATCTATCATACTATGAAGTCTGAACCTATGTGCTCTCTATCTGTTGCTTTATTTTTGATTGAACCCATGCCTCTTCTGTACTAGTCTAACTACTTATGTACTTAGCTCTGTGTCTGCCCTGTTTGCAGCATGTTCACTCCTGTTTAAGTTTCACTCTTTCTTGTGTATTGTTTTAATCAACATGTTTACTTCTGTTTGGGTTTCAATCCTCCATGTTTGCTGCCTTAAACCAGCATGTTTACTTTATGTCTAAGACTCTTGTCTTTCCTGCCCATAACTTCAGCTAGTATAGCTATTTTTGTGTAATCGAATTGGTATCTTCCTTGATCTCAGCCAACACGATCACTTTTGTGTTACTGCTTTAACCAGCATAATTACCTCTGTATATAGGTTTATGTCTCACTACTTTTAATCAACATGTTTACTGATGTGCTTAAATTCTGTGTCTCTTGTCCATTGCCTTAAGTCAGTATGCTTACTTCTATAATTATGTATGGCTGTTAGACTTAGGTATTTCCTGTTTAATATCCTAAATCAGTGGGCTTTGTCCTAATGAATGTTATGAGTGTCAACCTACCCCTGCCTGCTTTATGTCCTTGTTAACTAGCATGCTTCCCTACCACCCTGTTTCTATGTGCCCTTGATCAAGGATTCCTGTGTTCCCAACCCTTGCTCCCCTCTCTGTGAAATTGTTTGTTCTCAGCATGCCATAAGCTCACCTAGGGTTAACTAATAAACTAAGTTGAATCTGGGTAATGTTAGCCTTTGCTTTGAGGCTTTGTAACTCTGTTCTGTGTGCTTTTGGTGTGATGAACCTTTCTTCAGAATGTTTCTAAATTGTTTTTTTCACTCCTGATATGTCTTCACTTCTAAACTGGTTTACACTTCTAACATGTTTTCACTTCTAAACTATTTTCACTTCTGAATTGACTTCACTTCTTATTTGTTTTCCTAAAGTTATTTCTACTCTTTCAAGCACTATCTCCCACTCCCACTCTTAGAATACTTAGGATTCTGCCCCTCTAGTGTGTGTACTGCCTAGGAATCCATGAGATTCTTCCGAACTCTGACACACTGGGGCTGGCCCTTCCACACTGCACAAAAAATTGTTTCTCATTAAAAGGGTCTTGGTGTGAGCATTGCCCGGGGTCCCCGAGGCCCTTGGGAACTTTGACGCACCAGGATACTCTCTTGGTCACTAAGCGATATGGTACTTTGGACTTGGTCGAAGGCCTGGTTTTCCAGGTTTACTTTGGGCCGATCTAGGCTCCCTATAGTATAGCATTATTTATTTTGTAATTCATTTATCGTATGGTCTGTAATAATAATTCTTATAAAAAATAGATATTGGGGATATTAGTAAAAAGGGAGGGACTTTTATGTACATTTTTGTGGGGAGACTGGGTAGAAATCATGTTCTTAGGACTATTATGATTATCTACTAGCATTAGAAATCATGCTCCTAAGATTGTTGTGATTATATGCATTAGAAAAACCATGCTTATAAGACTATTTTGTGCACTAGAAAACATGTTTCTAGGTGCATCATATCATTTCTTCTGTATTTCTACTTTCTAAAGTTCTGCATACTCATGTCTTCTTAGAAATCTTGTCACTAGGTTGCTATTAATTCTGCCGAATAGTTATGTTCATTCTCCTATGTGCATTAGAAACTATGCTCTAGGACTTTTATTGCACTCGTCTAAACACCATGCCTATATCTAGATCGTATAAAATCAGTAGAAACTATGTCTATAAGAATAAGTTTAAAAGCAGTCCCAACACCTAGATATCATTCTTATAGAGATAAATATATAAAAACAGTCTGTGACGTTTGTACCTAGACAACATGCCTATAGGACATAATGAACCAAACTGGCTGTTTATAATCATTTTTTGTTTATTAAGACTCTGATTAACTATTAACTTCCATGTTTATAGGACATCTCAGATCCACGCCTAGGCAAGCCTGTAGGATAATTAAAATTTTGCAAATGGTAAAACTATGTTGTGTTTAAATACTTGTGAACTGCCCAGATTCAGCAAGCCCTAAAATCAGTAGGCAAACTGATTAGGTCTCCACTGCCTCGCTTTAATACAATACTGCATACATTCTGCTTTGTGCTCACCTAGATATCCTGCTTTAGGACTCTTAAAGTGTCTAAAATACTGTTGTTTGAGACGTGCAATTTCCTACTTATTTGGGGAGGTAAAAGTAAACCTTTAATTGTTCTTTTATCTGAAAGTCCTATTTGTTTTTCTTGTTGCTTAGATTTTATCCTATTAAGCACCTTTAGGAGAGTCTAGGTCCACCTTAACTAGAAGTATGGGACGGGTAATGCACGCATAGAGTACGTTTAATTAGAATCGCTTATATAACCCCCAAGGGGAGGGTAATTGGGTAGCAAAGGATATGATGACCTGTGCGATAATGCCACGCGTAACACCTTTAATTGAGGAAAGCTTACCGGGTATTGCATAGAAGTGATCCTATAGGCTAATAAACCTAGGCCTTGTTTATGCATGTTTTTAATTCTTATGTGTTTAAATTGCTTTATTTCCTCAACGACTAATTCACAAAATGAGTTTGGTCAGGACCTACCATTGTGGACCTCGAGGGGTGCCTAACACCTTCCCCTTGAAGTAATTTCGAGCCCTTACCCAATCTCTGGTAATGTAAACCAGTTTTCATGAGTTATTTGCATTAGGTGCCCTAACGCACCTTAAATCCGTTAGGTGGCTACTCTTCAATTTTCATACCCCTTTACCAAAAGGAAATGAGTTGTCCCAAAGAATGTCGAAACCCGGACTCCGTGAGAGGAAAAAAGGGGCGCGACACCTGCTTCGGCCTTTGGCACGGCCTCGACCTCTGCCCCTTGCAAGAGCTGCTGCGGCGGGAGGATTCGATAGCTGGTCAGCGGAAGAAGAGGTACGTGTTGTCTCCATCTGCGAGAGAGTAAGAATAGAAGAGTTTAATCAGTATTTGGATAACAAGAATCGCACGACAGAGTTGAAAAAAAAAGAACTTGTTCCTAACTTTATATCCTCTGAGAGATAAGTACAGACGTCTCCCTACCGATCCCTCATAATATATTAATCTTGTTCATGAATTGTGAGACCTAAGCAACCTAGTGTTCTGATACCAACTAGTCACGACCCAAATCCCCACCGTTGGGACCGTGATGGCACCTAACGATGTTCTTTCTAGGCAAGCCAACATTAGAGGGTTTCAACATTTTTAACAATTAAAACATATACGAAGTCTTTCTACCATCTAACATATGATTCTAAAACAATATACGAAATAATAAAACGATATTGTGAAACTAATACTACTGTCTATCTACCTAGGGTTTGGAGTCACGATTCACGAACTACTAAGAATTTCTAAAAGTATTTGGCTGAAAGAAAACATATAACTGTTTTTGAACTAAATAAAACAGCAACTGAATAATAAGGAAGAGACTCTAGGAATCTGCGGACGTCGGTAGATCTACCTCGTGTCTCCGTGCGAATAGTCAGCTATAACTCGAACTTAGCTCGGACCAAAACCTGGATCTGCACAAGAAGTGCAGAATGCAGTATCAGTACAGCCGACCCCATGTACTGGTAAGTGTCGAGACTAACCTCGGTGAAGTAGTGACGAGGCTAGGACAGGGCACCACATAAAAACCTGGACATGTATAATCAAGCTAGTAGAAATAACAACAAATAAAGAATCTAAAACAACAAATAATGGGAAGGAGACATACAGTGGGGAATTTCAACATAAGGAGTGAGAAAAATGAGAAGATATAAATAAACGGTGATCAGCAAACCAATTAAGCAATTAAAATAGAAAGGAAATCTGCACGGCATCACCCTTCGTGCTTTTGCCCTCGGCCTCACTATATAATAGATAAGAATGCACGGCATCACCCTTCGTGCTTTTACTCTCATCCTCACCAGATAATAAATAAGAATGTACGGCATCCCCTTCGTGCTTTTACTCTCAACCTCACAATACAAATAAATTATGCACGGCATCACACGTGCGATCAAATCGCTAAAATAACACCTAAAACTACGGATTTAGCATCAAAACTCATGAATTTCTCAAGAACATTTCAAATTTACTATCTTCTCAACGGGACTTTCGAATCACATTAAGTAAACTCCGATTTCCACCAAATTTCACAGACATGACATATATGTTATAATAGACATGTACCGGGCTCCGAAACCAAAATACAGGCCCGATACCAACGAGTTCAAACATTAATCAATTTCTTTAATACCTTTAAATTTTAGTTTAACAATTTTCATCAAAAATTCATGTCTCGAGCTAGGGACCTCGGAATTTTATTCTGGGCATACGTCCAAGTCCCATATTTTACTACGGACCTCCCAGGACCGCCAGAACACGGTTCCGGGTCCGTTTACTAAAAATGTTGACCAAAGTCAACTAAAAATTAATTTTAACTCTCAAAAATTATTATTTCATATATTTTCACATAGAGGCTTTCCGGATTCACACCCGGACTGTGCACGCAAATAGAGGTGAATGAAAATAATGTTTTTAAGGCTAACGAGTCCGGAATGGAGTTTTAAATTATAAGATGACCCTTTGGGTCATCACACTTCATTGTAAAAATAATGCCTAAATTCGAGAAGGAAGGAAGTCCAAGCTTCTCTCCAAACACAAGATCTCTGGGTCCTATACACCGATAACTCATCCAATGCCTCCGAATCCAAACTAGGACTTGAACTCGAGGTCTCTACCAGCAAAGTAATTCGCTAGTCCATAAGATGCCCAGATATGACTAACAATAAGGCCGAGTATGAGGTCGTAATAGCAGGATTGAGGGTAGCACTCAAGTGTGGGTCAAAGTGGTTGAAACTCCGTTGCGATTCCTAACTCATTGCCAACCATGTCACAAGGACTTTCCAAATCAAAGAATAAAGGTTGCAAAATATCATAGCGAGATCTATAAGCTGCTGCCCGAATTTGACGTGTTCCAGCTTGACCAGATCCCGTGTGCACAGAATGCTGAAGCAGACGGCCTCATCAAATTGGCCGAAACTACCAAGAGCATCACGACCGAGGATAAAAGTGTATTCCACCTCCTCAACTCATCGCTAAACCAAATTGAGGTAAGATCAGTAAGCTTAACTTGGGATTGGAGCAATCATAATATCGCCTATTTGTAGGATGACACTCCCAAACGAACAAAAAGAAGCCAAGATACTAAGAATGCAAGCAGCCATATACAATATCCTCCAGCAACTTATAAAAGAGGACATATGTCGGTCGTCTGGAAAAATGTTTCGACCCAAACCAAACCAAGGGCGTCCTCAGAAGTCCATGATGGCAATCGCGATTCTCACTCCGGCAATCGAGCACTTGCCAGGTGCCTCATACGAGCAGGATACTATTGTCCCACCACGAAAAAATATGGCTCAAAATTTGTGAATAAATGTGAACAATGACATAAATACGCTCCAATAATTCATAAAGCAAGAAAACATCTCCACTCAGTCATCTCTCTGTGATCGTTCATCAAGTGAGGAATGGACATCGTGGCCCCCACTCAAAAAGGCGAGGTATTGTGCGATTCCTATTTGTTTTAACTGACTATTTCTCTAAATGGGTGGAAACGAAAGCGTTCTCCCAGATACGCGAATAAGAGGTAATCAACTTTATATGGAGAAACACCATTTGCCGATCCGGCTTACCCAAGGAGATCAACTGCGATAACAGACCCCAGTTCACGGGAAAGAAAACCGTTGAATTCTTCGAGAAATTGCATATTAAGAGGATACGTTCAACCCCATATCACCCGACGAGTAACAGACATGCAGAATCATCCAATAAGTCCATATTAAGCATCACGGAGAAAAAGCTCGAAGACGCCAAAGGATTGTGGCCGGAGATACTCCAAAAGTATAATGGACGTATAGAACTACCCCGAAGACAAGCACAAGAGAGACACCCTACTCTTTGTTCTATGGGACCAAAGCACTCATGCAGTTGAAATCGGAGAAACCAACCTAAGGTACTCCCACGAAAGTTGTACTAGTAATGATGAGAGTAGAAGGTAGGAACTCGATGAAATCAACGAACGAAGAGATATGGTGTACATAAGGATGGCCGCTTAGAAAAAACAAGCAGAAAGTTATTACAACAAGAAAGCAAAGGTCTGGTCGCTAAAATTTGGGGACTATGTACTCAAAGCCAAAACTCAAGCGAGCAAAGATTAGTGGGAAGGCAAGCTGGAAAAAAATGGGACGGCCCGTACAAAATTACAGCCAAAGCAAACAAGAGTTCATTCCAATTAGAGACAATGCAAGGAAAGAAATTACAAAACAATTGGAACATCAACCACCTCAAATACTTCAACTTCTAAAAGGAAGAAGTGTCCCCAAAACGTGCTATTTTTCCCTCACTTGAGTTTTGTCCCATTAGGGTTTTCTCAAGGAGGTTTTTAACGAGGCGACAAAGGGGACACTTCGAGTCAAAGTGATAGCATCCATGGTAGCTCAGAAGGATGAAGCTCTGGAAGTTCCAATAAGGCCCATGACAAGGTCTCAAACAAAGAAATTTCAAGATAAGGTTAATGGGCTTCAATTGGCAATTAAAAGGTGTCTTATGATAGAAGAAGAGCTCCAGCAAAAGGAGGATCTTTGGGACAATTCTTACAACTATTTAGAGGCCCAAATTAAAGTCCAAGAGGAGATGGAATGAGGCCCAAATATGCCCCAAAAATGAAGAATTTTCAGCAGCCCAAATAAGCCCAAAAAATAGTATCTAGAATATATATTTAATAGTTGTTTTAATCTATGTTGACTTTCATTGGTCTATGTGTATGTTGACTACATTGGTCTTAGTGTGGGTAGTCTTATATGCTTCTAGGGAATATGATTCTCATTTGTTGAAGTCTTGACTAGCTCCTTCTTTACTACTATATAAAGGGGTGCTTGTCTTTCATTGTAAGGCAGAATATTGAAGATTAATATTATTATTGTGAGTTCTTTTGAACCTTTGTGAACTTTACTTTGAGATTTATCTTGCAACCCTAACTAGTTCATAGTTTAAGGTAGTAAGATAATTTTCTTTCTTGTGATATCTTTGGTTTCTTTTGATATTCTTCGAAGGCGACTAGTTTCTTATACTAGTTGTTGTCGTAAGTTATTCAAACTAGAAGTCAAAATTCGAATCTAGTTCTTGATTAGTTTATCTCTAGTGAAGGCAATTGGTTTATAACCAACTTATTGTCATTAGGATCTGTCAAAATCTAGATTAACACAATCTCGGGGTTCTTGGATTTTTCCTTGAATTTCCACATATCTAGTTTATTTTCTTAGATTCTCAATTCCATTGCATTTCTTTACTGCTTCCGCATTTCTTCTACTTATTTTCTTTAAGTTCTTGGATCTCCCAACCATTGTGTTATCAAGTGGTATCAGAGCGGTTGTATCAAGATTCCGTTCTTGATAAATCTTTGGGATTTTTGAACAAAAACAAAAGTAATAAAAAAAAAGGTTACTGTAGCAGTACTATAAAAAACGAAAAAAAAAATTCTTTCAAAAAAAAAATAAAAAGGAAAAAAAACATATTGCTCTTCAAGAAATCAGATTTTTATTGTGTTTGTTTCCAAAATTAAGAAAGGAAACAAGAAGAGGGGATCCTAGATCTTTAAGGATAAGAAACAAAAATTCAATTTTTTCTTACTCCTTTGATCTTGTTCTAAAAATCCTTTCCTTTGTTCGAGTTTTGTTTTCACTAAATCCTACTCTTTCTAGGATTGGTTCTTCACTTTCTTTAGTACCCCAAAATTCCTTATTTTACTACTAAGGACTTTGATACTAGTTGGGTTTAATTATAAATCTA
>ML263535.1:3994-50572 GCA_005239495.1 Nicotiana undulata
GTCCACAGCTTCTCCATTTCCCTTCCTTATTTAGTCTTAGCATTTGATTCAGAGACATATATTATAGTTTTAGCAGAGTTAGTTTATTTATTCTTAGATGCTCATGACTATTGACTCCAGTTCTGGGGAAGTTGTTTAGGTTAATATGGGAACGCTAATACTTCATTATATTAATTATGATGTGGTTGCTTGCTTATTATTTAATTGTGAACTATTTTAATTGAACAAAAGCGTAGCAATGTGATGGTTGGCTAGCCTAGTTCCACGATAGGCGCCATCACGGCCTGTCAGGATTTGGGGTCGTGAAAACTGCACCATTGATCGAGTAGTTTTACCGCAAATAAGCCTTTTCGAATTCAAAAGGGTGATTTAGGAAGAGCGCGGACACTCATCAAGTGTTTATATGGTATTAATTACGCACGAATGGAATATGATGTTGAGCATGTATTTATGCAAAATAAAAGAACAAGTTGTCAAGTATTTGCATGATAAATAATGATAAAATGCGGTATTTAATAATTGTAAAGGCATTTAAGAAAGAAAACAAAGAGACAAGTCAGCTTTCACCGTAAAAAGTAATAAAACTAGGAAGAGAAATCATAAATGAATGAAGATAGGCAAAGCAATTCACATAGAGTGGGAAGGGGAAGGAGTATGAAAGTATTAACAGAATAATAAAGACATGTCTAAAGACTAATTCAAAACAAGTTCGTTATGGTAAGAGCAGAGGGAAAGGTGTTAGGCACCCCTCGAAGTCAACAACGGTGGGTCCCGGCCAAACTTACATTAAGCGAATTAGTCTAAAGGGAAGAAAGCAATTTGGACAAATAAAATACTCGATTTATTTAAAACAGGAATTGGGGGGGGGGAGGGGTCCTATGTTTTTTAGCCTATAGGATCACCTCGTGCAATACTTTGTAATTTCCTCAAGTCGGGGTGTTACTCATAGTATTTAGCACACGGACTATCATCTCCTACTACCCGAATACTATCTTTAAGTTATTACCTAAAGCGCTCCAGTTGATTCTAGTGCGTTTCCTATGCATGCACTACCCGTCCCTTTACCTATGGCCCTGGAGGTATTAGGACCTCTATTTGGGATGGTTCTAGACCCAACCTATGTTGCTTAAAATGTAAAAGTCTAGGCGACAAGCATAAATAAATAGGAATGCCAAACAAAATGGGCAAATATGGGCTCATATTGACCACCACACATAAGCAGATGCACGCCTGCTTTATTAAACTTAAAGTCCTATAGGCAGGATATCTATGTGAGAAATGAACGAGCAGTGATTTATAGAAGCAGTTTCATTAAGGCGAGTGTCAAGACCTATTGTTTTCCTACTGATTTTTTATTCAGCATAGTCTGGAACTTCAGGAAGCAATACATCACAATTTTAAATCCAGAATTATTATTAAGTCCTACAGGTATATTGCCTAAATGATTGACAATGGTGATTGAATTCAGAACCAATTAATAGAATCCTATAGGCATGACTTCTACGAGTTTGATGGTTATAGACCTATAGTCATGATTTCTAGGTGTAGCACTGACTTTAACATTTATAGAGATATGTTTTACTTTCCTTTTTAATCCTATAGGCATGCTTTCTAATTACTGTACTAACTTAAGTCCTATAGGCATGATTTCTAGGTTTGAAACTAGTTTTAGTCCGATAGGCATGGTATCTATTATTGAATTGATTTAATCTTATAGACATGGTATCTACTGAGCAGTAAGACGGGCATAAATTGTACACATTGCTAGAAACTACATAGAAACAAACATTGAGGTCCTATAGGCAGGATTTCTAATGCATATTTATTCAACAAGTTAATGCGTCCTATCGACAGGATTTCTAATATGCAATTTTAATCATGTAGGCAGGATTTCTAATATGCAATTATAATTCTATAGACACGATTTCTAATATGCAATTTTAATCCTATAGGCAGGATTTCTTATATGCCATTTTAATCCTATAGGCAGGTTTTTTAATATGCAAATATAGAACTTACACAATTTTAACAATTGAGCAGAATTAACAACATAGCTCAAACTTATAGGCAGGAATTCTACCCAGTTTAACAAAAAGGAAATAAGAACCCCCCCTGGTTTTACTAAATCCCCAGAATCTATTTATTACAAAGTTATTACAGACCAGATAATGAATGAATTACATAATAGCAATATGATACACTATAGAGAGCCTTCATTAGGCCCAAATAAACTTGGGAACCATGCCTTCAAACCAATTGACTTTGAGGCACGGCATAGTGATTCACCCATAGCACATTAGAATCAAGCTTCTAGTGTGTCAAAGTACCCCAAAGAGCCTCAGGGACTCAGGGAAATGCTCACACCAGTTCCCAGTGTGTCAGAGTTCACAGGAGTCTCACATGGACCCTGAGCAGTTCTCACACTGGGGTGGTTGAAAACCCAATGGACTAAGAGTGGAAGTTTTAAAAGAGTGCATCAAAAGGAAGTAGGGACAGATTTTAAAACAGCGTTGAGTTCAGAAGAAACAAAGTTCAGAATACAGAATAGCATTCAGCAAAACAAGAAAGGTTTGTAAATTTACATAGTTTCAAATAGATTAATTCAGAAAAGAGACCTAATTATACTAAGTGAGCATGCTGACATTTAGGACAACCATTGTTTAATCACATAAACAACTTAGGCAAAACAGTCAGATCATCACATGAATTCAAAAGGATACCACACATGTTAGCAAACAAATTGACAAGGCATATGAACTAAGTAATAAATCTGTAAATTTAGGATAAATTAACTAATTACATATTGACAGTACCCTAAAATGCAAAGTTCAAAATAGGTGCAGGATTAGCAAACAATGTGCATGGGCAGGTCAAACGTTAAGCTAGTTTTTAAGATGATTCATATTATTCAGAGCCTAACTAATTAACAGAGTCACTCATGAGGGGGGGAGATGAAATCATAGAATCATATTAGAATCATACTATGAATTTAAGCATGCTGGTCGATCATGTCACGCCCCGAACCTGGGCCTGGACGTAACACGGCACTCGGTGCCTGACTACATGTGACCGAGCAAACCAACTGGATGGATGAATGAACATGTGATATCATAACATACTGAATGCGGAAGATAAACTAACACATGTTGATATACTGAAGGTGTAAATGATATAAATCAAAGTGAGGAAATACTAATACAATTCTGAAACATATTCATAGCCAACATAGCTTAATATAAAAAGCATGCGACTCTGTCTAACTGTTACTCTAGTCTATGAAGCCTCTAATGAAGTACTGAAAATACTGACTGTCTAAAAAATACTGAAGACTGTAAGGTAATGATAATGCCCCGAAAGAACTGGGGATCACCAAATAGCTGGTAGGAGGATCCTAGCGCTCTGAATCATCAACCTGTAAATCATTACCTGCATCATGAGATGCAGGCCCCGGGCAAAAAGGACGTCAGTACATTTGAATTGCACTGGCATGTAAAGCAACTGAAAGAACGAATTATAAATGTTGAAACTGAAACTAAGCTGATAACTGATAAATGAAATGATAACTAATAACCGATAACTGAACTGATAGCTGATAATTGAACTGATAACTGATAACTGAACTGAAAGGAAGTAAGGATATGAATACTCCCTCTTCTGAATGATGAACAACATGTTTATCAGAATATTAAATTGCGGCCTCAGGCCCAATATACATATGTGCACAAACTGCAGTCTCGGGCCCAAGTATATGTATACATAACTGCGACCTCAGGTCCAAAGATGCATAAAGCATAAACTGCGGCCTCGGGTCCAAAGATGCATAAAGCATAAACTGCGGCCTCAGGTCCAAAGATGCATAAAGCATAAACTACGGCCTTAGGCCCACGGCCTCAGGACCAAATACAGGTGTTCAACATTCAGGGATTTAAAATCAGGAACTGAGAATCATACTGCAATACATGATACTGAAATGCTGAATCACAATGAGTCACATAGTACTGGAATATTGAATAAGACTAGACTGAGACATGTATTATTGAACTGATTATGAACACTGAAACTTCAACTATTTATGAAATGCTGAGTAAGTTGCACTGAGACTCAGGGATATCAAACCCAAGTCTATATTGAATACGAACTGAGCTCACAACGTTCAGAATTAAAGTCATGAACGAGTTATGAAGCAAGAGAACAGAAGTTCTGCAACTATTCAAGGAACAAGGCTTAACTATATTTCTGAGGGAATTAGTAACGTTGTAAAAGAAACGTATTGTAGGGAGAATCAATAACATTCCCAAACATAGAGAGTTAGCTTCACATACCTTAACTTCCTGCTCTTGAGCGTAATACAATGTTTGCCAACCCTTTCAACTTTAATCTATATCAATACAAGTCAAAGGGATTTCATATTAGCAATAATACTCATGTTTTGGCCCCTTAGGCATTTTATCAAACACTTGGTGTCATAAAGCTTCATAGCCCTTATTAATGTTGTTCCTACACCAAATAACCCATCCTCTTACTCCTAGATAAAATCTAATGTCTCAAATGGCTATAATCAATACTATTCTTTATCACCCATAAGGTAAACAACACCATTAACCAATAATCAACAATCAAAAAACCCAAGCCTATAGCCGTTCATCTTTTCTATCAAACCCAATAACACATAACTCATGAACTAGAGTCTATAATCATTTTCCAATGTTGGAATCAACTAGAGGGTGAAGACATTATCTTTTTGAAGTTCAATCCCCTTGAATTCGAGTTCTAAGGTTCCTTCTCTCAACAATGATGTCCCAATCGAATATCTAATGACATGGAGGGTTTACCCATGTTAATAAGATGTTGGGAAATTGAAATAAACTAAGAATCATTATTAGAACTTACCTTGGGTGGTGGAGGGACCCTTAAAGAGTTAGGTTTTTGAGAGTTTACCTTTCTAGAGCAAGTTTTTATGTTTTGGGTCTGTGGGGGACGAAATAGGGCTTGAAAAATGACTTCCCAAATCGTCCACCGCGTCCCAGAAGGCCTGACCACGGTCCCGGCCGCGGAAAACAGCTGGAACACTGCCTCACCACTGCGGTCGCGGTGGAACGCGGCCGAACACGGTGGTTATGCAGTGTTCTGTAAAACGGGCATAACGTTTTACATATAGATCCATTTGGGCTCCACAATATATCGTTCGAAAGCTATTTCAAAGGCCTACAACTTTCATTCTTTTAGTTGTCCCAAATTCCTTACAAATTTCTCGAAACACTTCTAGAAGACGGACCTTCTGCAAACTTAGTCGATTTTGTCGAATCTTACGCACCTCACTTTCCATCTTGATTTTGAAACAAATATTTTCACTCATAATCATCCCGATAGGACTTCATATGTCCAAAATATAATCTTACTACTCCTTTAACTCATTCATACCTAAGTCGAATTTACGGGTGTTACCGAGCAACACATATTGTGAAACATAGAGAATAAAACGACAGGGATTAGGGCTTACCAGTTAAGCAGGAAAGCAAGTAAATATACCACAAATGTTAAGTTCCAGAATCACTTGGCCTTGGCTTTCAGCCAGACAAGACCAGAAATAATGAGCACAAAATCAGAGTAAAAGAGCTTAGTTTTAGTGAGAGTTAGAGTTCAAGTCTGTCTAAAGGGGAAAGAGAGAAGGGTTTAAATAGTATTCAATTAGGTGACCAAATAAGGAAGGAAATCAGGAAAGAAATTACTCATAGAATAAATAATGCAGGGTTCAGTAAATTAACAGGGCATAACATCATGTAATAATGCGAGTAAAATAAATAAGGAAAATGTCAATTAACAATCAGTTTCACGGAAAATAAGGTAAAGAAATAATGGAAACATGGTAGATTGAACAGAATAAGGAAACTATCAGTACCATACGAGAAAGGAAAGAGTAAAAATCTCAGTAAAAGATTTCAAACCCTAATTTTAGGTAAACCATAAAATCAACAGAGAAACAAGGGTAAAATAATCACATACTGCATACAATGAATGTGGTCAAGAGATTGTTCAAAGAAAAACCACAATTGAACCATATTTGGTTCGATTACAGATCTGAAACCCTAATTTGGGTAAGCCACAAAAATTGATAGAAAATAAAGGTAAAGAATTATATAATTTAATAAAATGAACATAGATAAGAAGTTATTCAAAAGAAACATAGAATCGAACCAAATCTGGTTCGATTAAAGAAAATCTAAAACCCTAGTTTGGGTAAGTAAAAGGATTTAAAGGAAAGAGGCAGATACAGGAGTAACAAAGTGAAAATAACATTAAAACAAACTAAAATGTGAACCAATTTTGGTTCGAATCAAAAGATCTGAAATTAGGTTAGGTATGAATCAGTGAGAGATACGAAAAATATTCGTACTTACACAGAAAAGCCGATGAACTAGACGGAAACAACAGTATGTTAGAGATTAGAACCAGCCTTGGTTTGATCTCTATAGGATCTACTTTCCATTTGAGGCAAGCAAATTAGGTAACACCAAAAATGGGTAGCCGGTAAGGAGATAGGACCAAATAAGATAAGGAATCATAGGTTGATTCCATTTATGGGGTTAGAATCCGAAGGATTTGGGGTGACAGCGCTAGGGTTTGAGAAGGGAGGGGGAGAAGATGAGAGAGGGAGTGTATAGAGATGGCGGGTAGGTGGAAATGATTAGGGTTTGGACGGATAGGGTATAATTAAAAGGGTTGGGGTGTTGTGAATCGTTGATCTCCCAAAATCAACGGTCCTGATTTAAAGATGTTGGGTCGGGTAATTTGGACGGGTACATGGATTGGGTTAATGGGTATTGGGCTAGGGTAATGGGTAATGTATAGGTCCGAAATTAATAAAGAAAAAGGGCTAGATTTTAAATACCCAATTAAATCAGTAAAATAATTTATAAAAATAATTAATAAATAGCAAAATATCACTTGTGCATGAAAATAATTTAAAATAATTACTTAACATCATAAAAAAATAAAAAATTTATTTTCTGTATAAATAATGTAATTATGCATATATTTATGGGCTATTATTGTAAAATATGCAAGGCTGCGGACGCTATAATTGTAAAATATGCAAGGCTGCAAGTCATGAGCATCTAAAGAAAATACACGTATGGGAAAATAAACACTATAACGGTAAGAAGGAGAAGGGCAAGGCTGCGGACGCATGCAGCTACCTCGCAAATCTCCGTAAATCTCTGGGACAGGTAATCAACTCTCACTCCGCCCTAGTACCTGAATCTGCACATAAGGTACAGGGAGTAATGTGAGCACGCCAACTCAGTAAGTAATAAAAATAAATAAGGTCTGAGAAATAAGAAACACATGAAAGCCCGTCATCAATTCACAGTAAGTACAGTCTTTCTTTCCAACAGTATATACGTTAAATCATCACGCTTAAAAGACGATTTTAGTAAAAATTATTTGAGAATGTATTTTCCAACAATTTCAATAGAAATTCAATAAATTTAGTGTAAAAGTGATAAAAATCATAAATAGCCTCTCGGGAAAAAACATGTATCATAAACCGCCCCTCGGGCATAACATCACTCAGAATTAGTCCCTCAGCATACCTCACAATCACTCGAAATCAGCCCCTCGGGCAACCTCACAATCACTCATGCCTCCCAATCACTCGTCACTCGGCACTCACACTCAGTAGGTACCTGCGCTCACTGGAGGTGTACAGACTCTGGAGGGGCTCCTACAGCCCAAACGCTATATATCAAGACAAATCATGGCATCAAATCACTCAGGCCCTCGGCCTCTCATAAACATAAAATGGTGCAACATGCTGCGGCGTTGTCACGACCCAAATTCCCAACCCTGGGGATCATGATGGCACCTAACACCACACTTGCTAGGCAAGCCAATGTTAGAACTTATTTAATTGTTTTCTAATAAAGTTTACTTAATCATGACAGAACAATTTAAAAATAAACTGAATCTGATACATTCCAACAAATAACTTCATAATAATAATAACTGAATAATTTAGCCGAACTACGAACTAAATATATAACTATAAGACTACCCCAGGGTATGGTGTCACAATTCACGAACTACTAAGAATGCTACAAATAATGGGCTGAAAGAATGTATCTCTGTTTTGGAATGAAATAAAATTGTGTCAATATAAAGTAAAGAGAAGACTCCAAGAATATGCGGACGCCAGTAGATCTACCTCGTGTCTCCGAGTAAATGATGATAGCTACTAAGATCTCCTAACTCTGGCTGGTACCTGGACCTACACAAAAAGTGCAGAGTGTAGTATCAATACAACCGACTCCATGTACTGAGTAAGTGTCGAGCCTAACCTCGACGAAGTAGTGACGAGGCTAGGACATGACACCACATAAAAACCTGGACATATATAAACATGCTAGAAGAAATAACAGCAAGTAACGAGTTTACAAATAACAAACAATGGGAAGGGGTCATGCTGTGGGGAATCTTATCACGAGGACTGGAAAAACAAAAGACATATATAAACAATGATAAACCAACTAAGTTGAGCAATTAAAGTAGAAATGGAAGTTGTACGGCATCACCCTTCGTACTTTTACTCTCAGCCTCACCAAATAATAAATAAAATGCAATGAATATGAATATGAATAATGGCACGGCATCACCCTTCGTGCTTTTACTCTCATCCTCACAATGTAATGAAAATGAATAATGGCACGACATCACCTTTCGTGCTTTTAATCTCATCCTCACCAGAAAATAAATAAGATGCAATGAATATGAATAATGGCACGGCATCACCCTTTGTGCTTTTACTCTCATCCTCACCATGAAATGAATATGAATAATGGCATGGCATCACCCTTCGTGCTTTTACTCTCATCCTCACCATGAAATGAATACGAATAATGGAATGACATCACCCTTCGTGCTTTTACTCTAATCCTCACCAAACAATAAATAAAATGCAATGAATATGAACAATAACATCATACAAAGAGGGATTTCACAAGAAATCAGTATTTCATCATAGCTTTAATCATCATGAATCATTTAAATCTCAACACAATACTCACAATATTGTCCATCTTGGTGGAACCGGATACTAACCTTCCAACATTTCAATAACAACGATAATCATAAGTAATAGGCTTTACAACTACAAAAATAACAAGAATTCACTTTCACTCGCATGCTATGACCTGACCACAACGTATAGGTACTCGTCACCTCACCTATACATTGGATTTAGCAAACAAATAGGTAACAAGTAGTCACACAATACCTATTCCCCCAAGCTAAGGTTAGACACAATACTTATCTCGAATTCGCAGGCCACTCACTATTCAGGCACTGATTTTCCTTTAGAATTGGCCTTCAACTCACTCGTATCTAATCATAATTGGTTTAACATCATTAATTAATGCTAAAGGTGCTAACTTTAATGCAAAAATCATGGTTTTCCTAAGTTTTCCCAACAAAATATGAAAATCGACCCCGGGCCCGCTTGGTCTAAACTCGAGGTCCGGGCCAAACCCATTTACCGAGTTTCCCCGAGCCCGGATATACAATTGATTTTGGAATCTGACCTCAATTCGAGGTCTAAATCCCCAAATTTTGAAAATCCTAAGTTCTACCCGAAAATTCCAATTTTCACCATGAAAACTCTATATTCTAGGTTGAAATCTTGTTAAAAGTTGTTAAGAATGAAATAAATTAGTTAGAGATCACTTACCAATGATTTGGAGAAGTTTGGGTCTTTGGAAAATCGCCTACGGAGGTTTAGGGTTTGAGAGAATTGAAAAAGAGGTAAAAAATCCGACTAAAATCTATTTTAACAGGTTGCGGATCCCGCATTTGCGACCAAGGGTTCGCAATTGTGAACCCTTTGAATTCCAGCAGCCATCGCAAATGCGATGAAATTGTCGCATTTGCGACTTTCGAGGGATTTCACATTTGCGACAAGAATCTCACATTTGTGAGATCAGAGACTGGCCCAGGACTTCGCATTTGCGAAGCCTTATCTCGCAAATGCGATATCAGAGGCCTGCTAACACCAGATATTAGCTGAGTGAAATTTTTCTAAGTCTATACATTTCGTAGCCTACCCGAAACTCACTTGATCCCTCGGGGCTCCAAACCAAACATGCACGCAAGTCTAAAAATATTATACAGACTTTCTCGTTTGATCAAATCATCAAAATAACATCAACAACTACAAATTTAACCTCAAAGCTCATGATTTCCTCAAGAACACTAAAATTTCTAACTTTTCAACCGGACGTCCAAATCACGTCAAATCAACTCCGATTCTCATCAAACTACCAACAATTTCATATATTATTTCATTTCATTATTTCTTGTGATAACCAACAAAATAATTTTTTTCAAAAATTGTTTCCTAAGTCTAGGGACCTCAGAATTCAATTTCGGGCATACGCCCAAGTCCCATATTTTACTGCGGACCTCCTGAAATCGTCAGGACACATATCCGGGTCCGTTTACTCAAAATCTTGACCAAAGTCAACTAAAAATTAAATTTTAACTCTAAAAATTACTATTTCTCATAATTTCACATAATAGCTTTTCGGATTCACGCCCGGACTGTGCACGTAAATCGAGGTAATTAAAATTAATCTTTTTAAGGATAATAAGCCTAGAATGGAGTCTTAATTCATAAAATGACCCCTTAGGTCATCACAGGCGCGCAGCTCGATCCCATTATATCCTCACAACACAGGCCCTCGGCCTCACTCAGTCAGAAACCTCCCAAGCCACTCTGGCTATCAGTAAAATATGGTGCTAAACCCAAAATATTATTTTATGCATCAAATAGAGTAAATAAGACTGAGTTTCGAAAACAGTTAAACATAGCATGACTGAGTGAAAATCTTAAATCAACACAGTGAGGAAATAATAGTAAAAATCGCCTAAGGGTCCAAACAACTTGGCATGAGGCCCAAATACAGCATTCAGCCCAAAACATAGCAATAATCTCTAAAACGCAAAATGTCATATGATTTCTAGTCAAATGCGCAACTTAATAGTCGCTACGGGACGGACCAAGTCACAATCCCCAACGGTGTACGCCACACACTCTTCATCTAGTATGTGCGCCACTCCAAAGTAGTGATACAATGTGAAATCCAGGGTTTCATACCTTCGGGACAAGATTTACAATCATTACTTACCTCAAGCCGGATGAAAATAGAGGAAGTGATATTTTCGGCGCCACAGGCAGCGTTCCACGCCACCTGTGGAGCCCCAGATATTGTTCTTAATTAACCAGCTCCATGGCATGTGTGGCGCGCTAGGCTGGACGCTGGTGATGTGAATTGTGCCAAACTTTGCTCGGGACAAGGTTATTTCTCCCTAGACCTACCTAACGCGTATAAAAGCAAGACTAAACCTAATTTGGAGGAGGTCTAACATACTTTGAAGAGAAATTCACGTGAGTAACACTGACCACACTTGGAGGAGGCTTTCAACTAGTTTTCCTTCTCTTCTCTTATTTTAATCTCATACTTTATTAGTTCTAGAGTTTTGGGTGCTACATGAACGTTGTAGTTTGAAGCTTGAAGTGTTCTTATTATTTAATCATATTGGTTTATTTATTCAATCTTGCGCTTAATTATTTTACTGCTTGATGATCACCAATTGAATATTATCTATGAATCTTGGATTGAACTCGGGAGAGAAAATTCTAGATTGCATATAAGATTGAGTAGAGCAAGATCTTAACTCTGGGGGGGGGGGGGGGCGGATTTGCGGTTAGGATAGGAATATACCTAATCGCCTTGCTTGGTTACTATACAGAAATTATAAATGTGTTCTTTTTACTTCTAATTCCATAGGGATATAGGTGTTAGATTAGCTTGAATAGGCGAATAGCACTTCGGGATAAGGCAATGAGCAATACTAACCCTGTCAACCAATAAACCAGATAAATTAATTAGACAATTTAAGTGAAAAACTCAACGGGATTGTTAGCCAACCCATAGCTCTAGAATATTCACTCACATTGAATTCGTCTTTAAGCTTGTCGTTGTTTTCTTTAATCTCTTAATTTGTTATTCTTGATTAGTTTTAGTTAAATATTCATACGTTAGGATTCGCTTGAATAGATTAATTATTTGGTTTAATTTAGTTGATAGTTAATCACAAGTCCCTGTAGGTACTATATCTTGACTTACAATCCTATATTACTTGTAGGACCACGTATACTTGCGTGTGCGTTTGGAAGCAACAAGTTTTTGCCGCTGTTTCCAAGGACTTAGAAATTAACTATTCTTCGAGATTAGATTTTTACTTTTTGTCTATTCAAGTTTTTTTTATTTTTATCTTAGTTTAATATTTTATTATCTTTGTTGACATGACATATTGGAATGAGAATTGGTCGAATATTGGTTATTCTTATTATGGTGATCCTTGTCCATATTGTGGAGGACCACACTTGTGACAAAATTGTGCATCTCAATCTGATGTGTGGAATTTTTGTGATGTTTGTGGTTGTCAAGGTAGCCATTGGGATGGTTGTAGTAATTCTTACTATCCCTATCAGGGCTCTCAATATAATGTTTCTAATAATGTTTATGAGTTTGATAGGAGCAATGAAGCGGAGGATATGGAACATGATGCTTGTATTATGGACATAATGAGGCAAGTAGCCGAGCACAAGATGAAGATCAAAAGGCTATTATGGCCATGATAAGGCAAGTAACCGAGCAACAAGTTCTTGACACCTTAACGATCAAAAGACTCCAGGCTAGAATGGACGAATTAATGTCCAATTTTTAAGAAGAACCTCAACAAGACGAAGGGAGTGAGTTCCCACAAGAAGATAATTTTGAAGAAGCAGATGTAGTAAGCCAATCTTGGCTAGAGGAACAATATTAGATAATAAAATTTCATGAGTCTCTCTGTGATGGTCTTTCAAATATGACAGAACAACTGATAGAAGGAAGAATTGAGCTCAGGCAAGAGATAGACCAATTTGGCTTAGATATCCATGACCTGCAGGCTCAATTGAATAAGAAAGGTTAAGGCGTATGATGCCCTACAACCAATTAGTAGATACTGGCCAACTTGTGGGGTGGAAAGAGGAATTCCAACTATTCGACCAAAATATTATTAATGATGTCAAGGTTGACGAAGAGTGAAAAATAGAGGATGTCAAAAATAATGCAATTTTAGAGTTGGAGCGTATTGGATCTCATTCTGAACACTTTTCAACATTGTGTTTGGTTGGTGTCATGGGAATTGATCTAGTAGAGCATATGGAGGAGTCAATAGATGAGGAATAAAGTGTTTATATTCTGAAATTTGTGATGCCAAAGAGACAAAATGACATCCCTCACTTAAAGGCCAAGAAGTGCAAGATGCGATATCTATTGCTTGGTTCCTTTATTTTTATACCACCGCCCCATGAACGTGACAGGAAAAATGATGCGAAATTGGGGGTGAAATTCATATCCTTAAAGTGGAAGGAAAAGTGGTGAAAGTGATGGCGTCATGACGCGACGTTAAATCAAGCGCTTGTTGGGAGACAACCCAGCCTATATTGATTTTATTTATTAATTATTTTTTAGTGTCAAGTTTCGTGTTGATTTTATTTTTTAGATTAGGGAAATCTGAGTACCCAAAGTTGAAGTTGAGGAGCATCTTTGAGCTTAAGTGTGGGATCGTCCCGACTCTAAAGATTGAGGATCATATCCAAGCTAGGCCTGAGAGGGTTTCAGGGAGTATTTCTCACCCTTGTTTTAATATTTTTCTCTTTGATCATGCATCGAGGACTATGCATAATAAAGCGTGGGCTGGGGAAACTACTTTCTGAAGTGTAATTGTATAAAACTATTTTTTTATTAGTTTTTCTTTTAGAACTCGTAGTAGACATAGTCTAGGTTCTCAAAATAAAATAAAAACAAAAATTAAGAAAAAAAATCAAAAAAAGCTCGAACTTTTTCCGACGATGGATCTTTTGAGCAATTTTCTTGAGGGATAAAGTACGACTAAAAATACCAAAAAGATTTTGTTTTTGTTTCTTAGGATAGCTAGGTAGTATCCCTTGGTTTTTCTTTGGGCGTCGGTTCTTTTCCAAGGGTGTACCTCGAACCGGGTACTTTAATTTTTTTTTTTGAAGTAGTTAGGAAGAAGATGAGTTGCTATGAGCTACCTAGTTACATGTTTGGTGCGGGAACATTAGGCTATGACATACATTCTATCTTCTTGTGTATTTGGTTTGAATTGTGACGTCCAAGTAAAGTAAATAGCCTATTTTGTGACACTTTTCCTCAGTTGTTTTACTTGTATGCCACATAGTGCAATATTGCTTAAATTTCTCAATTATCTGTGCTTGCTTGACTTGAGAGTTGAATAGAACCGTCTTGATTGAGTCATGTGCAATGTGTGTGAGAGGATTTGTGATCTTCTGTGTTATCCTGTGTAGTCTAGAACATGCCACTTGTGTTAATCGAAGCGAAATCATTAAGTTGTGCTAGTCTAGGAGATGATGTAGGCGTTTTTTGCTCTCACAATCCCAAATCCGCTAGTCGTGATGACACCTAACCCAACCTACTAAGTAAGCCAACTAATAACTATCCAATTTCATTAATGTGAACAAGTCAATTAAACAGAACAAATTATCTAGATTTATTACATTTTCCAAGGACTGGTAGTACAAATCATGAGCTTCTAAGAATAGAGTTTACAAAGCAGAAATGAAATAAATATACATAGTCTGTTTGAAAAGTACATAAACAACACAATTTAATCTAAGGCTACCCTGAACAACAGAGGAAGATACAACATGGATGCGGGTACATCTTCAAATCCAGCAATCCTCGAACACAACAACAACTGCAGCTAACATCTGCACGCAATGTGCAGAAGTGAAGTATCAGTACAACCGACCCCATGTATTGAGGAAGTAACAAACCTAACCTTATGTTGAAAGTAGTGACGAGCTATCACAAGGTCGGGTCCAATACCGGTATTCTACAATAGTTCACAACAGCATAGCACAAGAAGTAAAGGGGTATCTCAAAAGTAAAAGTGCTCAACTCGTTCACAATTTCAGAAAAATAGGCATGCTTTTCAAATATCTTAGTGAAACTCAGTTCTTTTGCCGAAAATTTCAAAAAATATAGGTAAGTTTGAAAATTGTGACTTTTCTCAAAATCCTTTCAACAATAAGTAAGAATTTTTTTTTTCTTTCGAAATATCAAGTGCAAAACACCACTCTGTACCCACATACCAATGTGTGTATTGTGTAAAATGTCATGAATGACGTGATATTATATAACATGAGGAAAAATGCATGTATGTCAAACGTTCATATCAAATGCGATGCAACTCAGTGATAAAACCATATGCAAGCTCTCAGTGCATCAATTCACTCAGTCCTCCCAATCACTCAGCACTCGGCACTCGCACTCAGTAGGTACATGCGCTCACTAGGGGCGTGTATAGACTCCAGAGGGGCTCCTTCAGCCCAAGCGCTATATTAAGCCAATCATGGGATAAATCAACAAACATGTTGCGACGTGCAACCCGCTCCCAAAAAATAAACATGTTGCGGCATGCAGCCTGATACCATAAATAAATATGCTGCAGCGTGCAACTCGATCCCATAAATATCCTCACAATCAGGTCCTCGGCCTCACTCATAAATATCCTCACAATAAGGCCATCGGCCTCACTCAGTCATTAATCTCTCCAGTCTCTCTCTCTCCCTCTCGGGCTCACAATGTCATGAAACTAGCCCGAATATGATGATGTGATGTATCAATGAATACCAATAGATACTGAGATATGATATGCATATGAGTGCGTATGAATGAGTATATAAAAGAATGAAAGCATATAACTCCACAGCAAAAATGACCTCAGTGGGTCCCAACAGTATCGGCATAAGTCTAAACATGATATCTAGCATGATTGACAACTCAATTACTATATCACATGGTGGAGACACACATAACAACAAGATAGGGCCACTATAAAGTGCCATGAGAACCTCAGAGTCCCAATTCACATGGTGCACGCCCACATGCCCGTCACCTAGCATGTGTGTCACCTCAATACCAATCATATAACACGTATTGCGGGGTTTCATACCCTCATCACTAACTTTAGAAGAGTTACTTACCTCGAACGAGCCAATACCAATATCGAGCAAGCCAAGTGATGATCCAAAGATGCCATCTCGCGTGTTTCGACCTCCAAACGGTCGAAATAGACCAACAACAGTTCAAATACTTCAAACAATGTTAAAGGAACCAATCCCGATCATAAAAAGATCGAATATTGAATCAAATCCCAAAACCAGTCCAAAAGACAACACGGGCCCGCACCTCGAAACCCGACAAAACTCACAAAATCCGACAACCCATTCAATTACGAGTCCAACCATACTAGTTTCACTCAAATCCGACTCCAATTTGATGTTCAAAACTCGAAAATTCATATTATGAAACTGTAGGCCAAAACCCCCAATTACCTTATTAGAAACCATCAACCAAAAGCTAAAATCAAAGATAGATTCATGGAATATAATCAAAACCGAATAAAGAGCACTTACCCCAATCCTTGTGATGGAATTTGCTCCAAAATCGCCTCAATCTGAGCTTGGAAATATCTAAATGAAGCCAAAATCGCTAACCCTTGTATTTATCATTCTGCCCAGCACTTCCGCATATGCGGTCAAATTGTCGCATCTGCGGTCAGATCTTCGCTTTTGCGACCACACTCACCAGCCGACCCCCTCGCACCTGCGGAACAATTTTCGCTTCTGCGCACCCACAGGTGCGATCTTTCCTCTGCATTTGCGATGAGCTCCAACCATGACTTCTTGCGCATCTGCGACACATGGACCGCACCTTCGGCCATCGCACCTGTGTAATACAAATCACAGATGCGGAACACCAGAACCAGCAGCAGAAATACTGAAGAAAATTATCCGAAATCAATCTGAAACACGCTCGAGCCCTTAAGGACCCCATCCAATCATACCCACAAGTCACATAACATAACATGGACCTACTCGAGGACTCAAAACACACATAATAACATCGAAACGATGAATCACACCTCAATTCTAACCCAATGAACTTTGAACTTTAATGTTTCCAAAACGCGCGCCACAACATCTCAAATCCTCCCGGAATGAACTCAAAATTTTCACCCAAGTCCCAAATGACATGAAGAAGCTATTCCAACTCCCGAAACCACAATCCGAATCTGATATCTTCAAAGTCAACTTCCGGTCAAACTTATGAAGTTCCCAAGCCTTCAAATCTCTAGTTTTTGCCAATTAGTGTCGAAACCTTATAGAAACATCCAAATGCAAATCCGGACATATGCCCGAGTCCAAAATCATTATCCAGACCTAACGTAACCATCAAAATTCTATTCCGGGGTCAAATTCTCAAAAATTCAAACTTGGTCAACTCTTTCAACTCAAAGCCTCAACCATGAAATTTATTCTTCCATACCGATTCTGAATAACTTGAAAACCCAAAACCGGCGATTCACATAAGTCATAATACATCACACGGAGCTACTCATGCCCTCAAATAACCGAGTAAAGTGCAAATACTCAAAACGACCGTTCGGGTCGTTACACTTGCTTGATCATAGATGGGCTTGTCACATAAAAATAAAAATAAAAATTGCTAGCCCCTTTGAGCCTATAGACCTTTCTTTTGGAAACCTTATTACAAGACATAGCCCTAGTTTGTTTTTAATTTGATATTGTTGAACCTTTAACTCCTAAGGAACTTTGTCGCTAAAAGAAGTAAAGTGAGAGATTTGGGGAGTAGCTTTTGAGTGGAACCATGGAAGGGCCCTTTGTTGCACTAAAGTTGAAATCAAAAGTCACTAGCCGATAAACTTTAACGTGTGGAGTGTGTGTAGAAGAAGAAAAAATTGCGAGAAAAGAGAAAAAAATGATAAGTCAAATAATGTAGAAAAACACACACCTCCCAATCTTACGAATTTATGCTAGTGGGAGTATGGAAGTGCTTAATCGATAAAAAAAAGGAGGGGACTATGTTTTATATGGTTTGTGGCAAGTGAATTGGTTGAAAAGAATATGTGCTTGAATTGTGTGTGTAGTATATTAAAGTGCTTAGGAGGGTTATTCACTATTCCGAAATGTATCCTACCCGCACCTTAGCCTACATTACAACCTTAAAGTCCTAATTGATCCTAGATTTGGCTAGCTTAGATTAGTAGAGATGTACACAACGGGCAAGCTTATGGTACAACCACGGGATGCATATGAATTCATTGTGAGAGTGAGCGAATTTTGTTCAATTGTGTGATGTCCTTAACTTATATTCAAAAGCATATTTGAATGTGTGGAAGAGTCTATATTCACTCTTTTGTTTGTTGGTGAGGGCACATGATCTCATGAATGATTGGTAATGTTGCAATTTCTTGTTAGGTGAGTGCACAAATTGAGGGTGCTTAGTGGTGATGAGTCGGCTTTTGAAGTTGGGTGGTTACACATAGGTTGTTGGAATTGATTGAGTTGAAATGTTATACTTGGCCATGAGTAAAACGGGAAGAATGTGATATTTTGTGTGTTCATGCTTGATTGCCGGTATTGATCATAGTCAAGGGTAGAGTGTGTGGTTTAAAAATTAAGTGCTCCTCTATAGTTGAGATTTGTACGTAGTTGGGGTTATATTTGATAGTCATACTGCTCTAGGACGAGCAAGAGTCTAAGTGTGGTGTGTTGATATTTAGCTTAAAGTATATATATTTATATGTATATCGCCTCATGTTTTACTCTTGTTTTGTGGGTTTTGGATGTAAATTGAGTTGATTTATGTTAATTCGGGGTGTTTTATGTGTAGGAATAATCCAGAAGCAATTGTGGGCGAAATGTGCGAAATTAAAGCCAAAACAGACGAAAATAGAGGAAGTGGGATTTTTGGCGCCACATGGGGCGCTGGGCTGGACGCTGGTGACGTGAATTGTGTCCAACTTTGCCCGGTTATCCAACGCGTATAAAATCAAGACTAAACCTAATTTGGAGGAGATCTAATATACTTTGAAGGGTAATTCACGTTAGGAACACACACCATGCTTGGAGGAGGCTTTCAACTAGTTTTTCTTCTCTTCTCTTCTTTCTATCTCACAGTTTATTAGTTCTAGAGTTTTGGGTGCTACATGAACGTTGTAGTTTGAAGCTTGAAGTGTTCTTATTATTCGAGAGAGGGAATTCTAGATTGCATATAAGATTGAGTTGAGAAAGATCTTAACTCTCTGGGGAGGGTGGGGACGAATTTGCGGTTAGGATAGGAATATACCTAATCGCCTGACTTGGTTACTATACATGAATTATTAATGCGTTCTTTTTAATTCTAATTCCATAGGGATATAGGCCTTAGATTAGCTTGAATAGGCGAATAGTACTTCGGGAGAAGGCTATGGGCAATATTAACATTGTCAACCAATAAACCAGATAAATTAATTAGACAATTTAAGTGAAAAAATCAACGGGATTGTTAGCCAACCGATAGCTCTAGAATGTTCACTCACATTGAATTCGTCTTTAAGATTGTCGTTGTTTTCTTTAATCTCTTAATTTGTTATTCTAGATTAGTTTTAGTTAAATATTCATACGTTAGGATTCACTTGAATAGATTAATTATTTGGTTTAATTTAGTTGATAGTTAATCACAAGTTCTTGTGGGTACGATATTCGGACTTACAATCCTATATTACTTGTAGGACCACGTATACTTGTGTGTGCGTTTGGGAGCAACAATGGTATAATCATTCGACGACGAGAATTTAGTTTAACCCCATTTGAACCATATATTCCCCTTTTTGTGAAATTGAAAATAGCAAGAAAGGCTCGCATGCTTCTGAACTAGTGCTCAAGTAAATATAATGAATTTGAAGTATATAGCAGAGTTGTTAGGAGTATTATATGAAACTGTTATCATGATAAAATTACCCTGAAATCACCTACTTTCCTTGAGTTTGTCGACTGATTTACAATTTACCTTTTTCTGTTCAGAACATTCATCAAGTACCTCAGTAACTCTAGTAACACGATTATTTGCCAAAATGAAAAAGAAGTAAAAATGAAGATTGTTTCACCGTTAAAAGTAAAAGATGGATAGCAATTCGCAATATGGCATTGAACTGAGAGTGGCAATGACATTGATATATCAAAAGACTATCTCACAAATCTCTCTTAATTCTTGAAAACGAATGGGCCAAAACGAATACAAGTTTGGGCCCTACGACGGATTTGAAGTACACAACATATTTTTGAAAAAATACAATTTCGAACGCTTGGTGTAGAGTGAAAATAGGGATTTGCTTAATTCTTGTTAAGATTAATTATTTACTTAGCCTGGTCAATAGTTAGTGGAGTAGTTAGTTGACAGTTGTAGTTAGTTAGTCGGTTATCTTCATATTTCGCTCTTGTATATAGTGGGCTCTCCACTCAGATTTTATTCTATGAATCAATAGCTTCATTATTCCTTCTTCCTGCTTCCTTCTTCCTTCTTCTCTTCAATGTCTTCTCTCATGGTGTAGAGGTCAAGCTTTCATCACCATTGAAGCTCAGCTAAGGTTTGAGCTATTGTTCCACTGACAAAATTGATATGGTATCAGAGCCCGATCACAGGTTTTGACTTGTCTCTCTGAATCTGTTAGATCCAAATCCGTTAATGTTTACCTACGTCAATACCATACAAGAGGGGGGTGATTTGTGTGGTGTCTAATTTTCGCGTGCACTAGTTATAGAAGGACCAGGTTCTTCTATGTGTTCCAACTCATACAGTTTGCGGAACAATAATTGCAGAAATAAAAGAACACAACAATTTTACGTGGCAAACACCTGGCTCAAAAGGTGAAAAAACCACGACCTACTTCCCAATAGGATTTTCCCAAACTCTTCACTAATTTCATGAGCCAAACAACATTTACAAAATAAACTCTTTTGTAAACCTAAAGACTAACTCTAATCCCCTTGTGGCAAACTAGCCTCTAGCTATTTGCGACAAGCTCCAAGTTAACTCTAACTTGAATTCTCAGTACCTATTACAATTGCTTCTAGATAAAGCTGAAAGATACAATTTGTAATCGCCTACTACAAATAAACTAGACTAAAATATAACATATGAAACTGGTTCTTCTAGCTGGTTCAAGTAGCTTTTGAGTCGCACAAGAATTCTCACTCGAACTGCTTGCAAAATTGCTTTGGTAATTTTGCTCTCAATTCTTGTTTTACTTCTATGTTTGTGTGCACCTGTTCAGTAAGAACACTTGACAATATATAGGATCAGTAGTCGAGAAGACATTACTAGAATACCGATGCAACTCTTCCTTGGTGGAAGAGTTTTAGTTGATCTCAACTCCCAATATCCTCTTCTATCTTGATTCTGTCCTTACTGAATAAGAAGTCAATCTCCCTATCAATTTGCAACCTTTTCGATCAGGAGATATCTCTTCAGATCACTGATTGTGTTTATCTCCTGTGTGTGATCACCTCATGTGCCATTTGCTCTGTGTTTCTATGTCTCCAGTGATTGACCTGGTTCAACTCTGAGTTCATTTGTCAATCTTCAAATCATTTAGCTTCTTGATCCAATAAATTTCCCCTTTTTGATAATGACAAACTCTGTGCTTAGACCTGTAATAACTTTAATCCAACATGGACACTTTGTATAGCATTAAGCATTTATCATAAAGAACCAGGTTCATTATGTTATAAATATCACAATTTTCAATAAAGCACATCTTCTCCCTTTTTGCATCATCGAAAAGTTTCAAAGTGTTAGAATTACCAGTTTTATACTAATTACTCATGGCCACTGAGGCAACTGCAAGTGCAAACATGGATTAATGATCGAAAGTAAACCAAGAATGCATACTATTAAAGAAAGTGAGACAAAAATAAGAGCGGAAACAGCAAAATTCATTGATTAGATCATAGTTAAGTCACCAAACACACAAAGAAATAAAAATAGTCACAACCATGAGCAAAAGAAGATAACAACAAAAAATCCCAAACTGGGTCATAGATGGTTTAGGGACGACACCGGACACCTAAGGCTGGGAAGGGGTGGGGGATGAGGTCTTTGCTTGGAGAAGAGAGAGCATTTGATGAAGAATCCCTTCATTCTTCTCCTTTTCTTTGGCTAGTTCAGCTTTGAGAGTATCCCGCTCAGCCTCAACTTCTGTAAGGCGGGTCTTCAATCGAAGGATTTCAGCATCCTTAACCCCACCTTCATGCACAAGCGCCCTGACCTTGATGTTCACATGCATTATTCTTGATGAACCAGTTTCATCATCAGGAACATTCACAGCATAATCACAAGTCAGAAGCGTGTTCTTCCCAAAATAATCCTTGACGGTGGCCATTTCTACCTTCTTCACAGGCACTTTGAAGTGAGCTAGCACAGTCGTTAGGATGAACCCATATGGGATAGCATGAGCCTTAGTTCCATTCACCACTCTGTCCAGTAACTGAATGATGAAAGAGGGCCAGTTTATTTGCCGTCCACTGTCCAGGCATTCTATGAGAGTTAAATCCATGTGGTTTGATATATGCCTCCTCACTTGCCTGGGCAGTATGCACTTGTTGACAAATTCAAAAATCACTTTGTGCTGAGGCTTCATCTCGCTTTTGTACACAGCCCTAGGTTCCACCTCCTCATCATTTCACTGAATCTCCTAGTGATTTGAAGTGCTGAAGGAAGGACATCCAACCTGGGCCACCTCTGCCTTGTATAATCATCATATCCCTCAGAGAGAATCCCAAGAATCTCGCCCAGCTCCTTGGCATCAAAGGAGATATTAATCACCTTTACTTGACTGGAGACCCTTTCATCCTTGACCTATGCATTTGCCATGAATTCGACAATTTCATTTCTGGCTAACCTTCCATCAAGTTGAAGGACCATGTCCTTCCAGCCCTGCACATATAGAGTTTCCACAAGGTAAATCATGCATGATTCTTCAAGATCCCTTAACAACCTGCCTTTCAGTATCGTACGCTTACCAAACTTTGTCAATTTGTCTGTCTCTCCACGAGACTCCTCAGCTTCTTCACCACTCCACTCATTATCTTCATCAAACTGAATCTTCTTTGATGCGGACCTAAGTCTCTTAGCAACAGTCAAGGGTGTAGCAGACATAGATGCTGACTTCTTGGAAGAAGTCTTGGCCTTCTTTTGTTTGGGTGTCTCAAGTTCAACCTCTGCCACTTGTTCCTCTTGATGGACCAGGTCCATCTCCTCGACATCAACAGCCTCTATGGGCTCAAACACTTTTGCCTTCCCTTTTGCAGCTTTCTTTTTCTTACTCTCCATCAGAGCTTTCTGTAACTCCTTTTCACTCTACCTCATTGCACTCCTTATAGTGCGACCTCTAGGAATGGAAGTTTCAGCAGATGAAGTGGCTTTTCTTTTCTTGCTTGCCACTGGAGGATCAGCTTTCTTGGTCTTGGGGATTCTCTTCTTTTTAGGTTTATAGCTCTCCCCTAATATTCTCATAAGTTCTGCCAAAGTTTCCTCAATTGATGAACTAGGTTCATCGGTTGCATGTTGAAGATTTTCCAGCCCTTCTGCAGCCTCTCTGGAATTAATTCCCCCTAAATCCTCGGCACCTTCTTCAACAACCACTGGTTCAGGACCACAGAGTGTCGGTGGAGTACTTACTTCTCCTGTTCCCCTCACAGTTCTACTTTCTCCCTCTCTCTCAATTTCTTTCACAATGTTATTTTTACCTCCTCTTCTTCTCGTATCAGGAATATCCATATCCACTACAGAGCCAACTAAAAGAAACCTATTTTCAGAATTGAAAAGCTCAGACCCAATTTTAGACATTACCTGTTCAGAGTCAGACGAACCAGTAGCTTCCCCCTCATTGGCGGACTTGAAAGAATCATTGGAGTTCTCAGATTCTTGGGCCTGGCTAGCTTGAAGCTTTGCATTCAATTTTTGAGAAAGAGATCCAAAGGCCACAGTCTTTCTGGATAGAATTTTCACACGTCTTCTACTGGGTTCTGGAGGAGGGATTGGTGGTATAACAGGAGCGATTGGAGGAGACGGAGTAGGGTTGTTTTGAGGGGGGGAAGAGTGTGATTGAGATTGGGTGGAAGATTTTGATTGAGATGGGGTTGAACCAGTATCTTCAAGCGTGATACTTTAGTCAGGTGTAGTCGAGGAGGACGTAGGAGGAGGTGGTGTGGAAGACATGGTTATGATTTTGGTAACGAGCAAGTGTTTGATCAAGGGTTTGGGCAGAAAGATGAACTAGTTTCGACGGTTATGCCTTTAGGAAGAAAAGAGAGTGAAGAATCAGAGAGGTGATGATGAGTTTTTAAAGGCTTGGTTAATAAATGTACAACGTGTGTAATTATGGGTCAAGTGGGAGTCTAATCGGCTCAGGAGTTTTAGATGATAAGTGACAGTTATGACTCCCCTATAATCTAGGCTAATTTAATTTGGTTGGACTCTTTGGAACGGGTTCAAATTTTGGATAAGTACTTAGTTTGTGAAAATAGATTATTATAGATAGAGTCCTGCTCATGAGTAACTATAAATATTTCAATATGTGTATAGTGATGAGCACGTACCTTGTCAGTCAGATGAACAAGCAACGATGAACCAGGTTCATCTTGTTAGAATCTCTTGATTAGGCCTCAATTTACAAAAATAGAAAAACGTCATTAGTAACCAAGGAGACATATTAACACATGGCAAGTGAGTATGCCTTTTTAAGGCATGAAACTGAGCAATGATTATTTACACAATTCAGAATCCTAGCCAATATTTTTTTTGTTTTGAACTGGTTCAATTAGATGATCTTAATCATCCCTAATTCTAACTTGTTTCTCTCAAAATGCTCTCTACTTAGTGTTTTAGTAAAGATGTCTGCAATTTGTTTGTCAGTAGCACATAATTCAATTGAGATCATTCCCTTCTCATAGTTGTCTCTTAGGAAATGGTGCCTAACATCTATGTGCTTTGTTCTTTTATGATGAACGGGGTTCTTTGTCATACTAATAGCACTAGTGTTATCACAGAAGATAGGAATGCATACAACCTCTATACTAAAGTCCATCGGTTGTTGCTTAATCCATAGTAGCTGAGCACAACATGCGGCTGCAGCCATGTACTCAGCCTCAGCAGTAGATAGAGATACTGAATTCTGTTTCTTAGTGGCCCAAGACACAATACATGAGCCCAAAAAGTGTGCCATACATGAGGTGCTCTTTCTCTCTACTAAGAACCCTGCATAGTCAGCATCAGCATATCCCACAAGATCGAAATTACTACCTTTGGAGTACCAAAGACATAGGTCAGTGGTGCCTTTTAGATATCTCAGGATTCTCTTTACTGCAGTTAAATGGGACTCCTTGGGATTAGCCTAAAATATTGCACAAAGCGCTACGCTGAAAACAATGTTAGGTCTACTGGCAGTAAGGTACAATAAAGACCCAATCATCCCCCTATACAACTTTTGATAAACAGATGAACCAGGTTCATCTACATCTACTTTTGTGGCTGTTGCAATGGGTGTGTCAATTTCTTTTGAGTCTTCCATTTTAAATCCTTTGAGCAACTCTTTCACATATTTTTGCTGATGGATCATAGTTCCATTTGAATTTTGTTTAATTTGTAAGCCTAAAAAGAAATTAAGCTCACCCATCATGCTCATTTCAAATTCACTCTCCATTAGTTTAGCAAATTCCTTACTTAGTTTTTCAGAAGTTTTCCCAAATATTATGTCATCTACATATATCTGTACTACCAAGAGATCCTTACCTTTTTCCTTCAAAAACAAGGTGTTGTAAATTTTACCTCTTTTGTAGTCATGTTCCAGTAGGAATTTAGATAGTCGTTCATACCATGATCTTGGTGCTTGCTTGAGTCCATACAAAGCCTTGTCAAGTTTGTACACATGTTCTGGAGTCTCTTTGCTTTCAAATACCGGAGGTTGCTTGACAAATACTTCTTTCTTTAGGTAGCCGTTCAGAAAGGCATTCTTGACATCCATTTGGTGGAGGGTGAATTCCATGTAGGCAACAAATGCCATGAGGAGCCTAATTGCCTCCAGCCTTTCCACAAGAGCAAAGGTTTCATCATAGTCTATGCCTTCTTCTTCACTATATCCTTGGACCACCAATCTAGCCTTGTTTCTTGTAACTGTTCCATCTTCATCAAGTTTATTTCTGAAGACCCACTTGTGCCAATCACTGATCTATCTAGTGGTCTGGGTACCAGATTCCAAACTTGGCTTCTTTCAAATTGATTGAGTTCTTCTTGTATGGCATTTACCCAATCTGTATCCTGTAAGACTTCAACAACACTTTTGGGTTCAATCAAGGATAGGAAGGCATCAAAAGCACACATATTTTTCATAGAGGATCTGGTTTTGATTCCAGGTGTTAGATCAGTTATGATGTTCTCAATGGGGTGAGACCTCTCGTATCTGTGTGTCTTTTAAACCAGTTGTTCACGACTTGATGATCCTACAGTGCTTTGTTGTTGTGGAACAGGATCAGGTACAGGTTCCAATGAGGTTTGCTGTTGAGTTCCCCCTGTTAGGTTGCTCAGGGTAGATGGACCTGTTCCATCACCTATTCCTTCTTCCATAGTTGGTCCAGTTTGATCGGAGTTTCTGACCAGTCCAATTTACTCATCTTTTGGTTCCTGTCTCTCAGAAAGAATGTTAGTTTCATCAAAGACAACATGCACACTTTCTTCTACACACATAATTCTTGTGTTGTATACTTTATAAGCCTTACTATGTGAGGAATATCCCAAGAATACTCCCTCATCACTTATGGGGTCAAACTTACCTAGGGAGTCCTTGTCATCGTTGTGCACAAAGCAATTATATCCAATAGCCTTAAGATGGGATATATTGAGCTTTCTCCCTTTAAGTAACTCATAGGGAGTCTTCTCTATAAGTGGTCTAGTCATGCACCTATTTATGATGTAGCATGCAATGTTTATTGCTTCTTCCCAGAAGCTATGAGGCAGTTTACTAGAAAAAAGCATGGTTCTAGCCATATCTTCAAGAGTTCTGTTCTTTCTTTCAACAACTCTATTTTGTTGTGGAGTTCTAGGGGAAGTAAAGTTATGATCTATGCTGTGTTCATCACAAAATTCAGCAAACTTTGCATTTTCAAATTCAGTGCCATGATCATACCTTATTGATGCAAGTTGATTTCCTAATTGTTTCTGAGTTCTTCTAACAAAGGAAGTAAACATATCAAATGCTTCATCTTTAGATGTTAGGAATAATGTTCAAGTAAATCTAGAGTAGTCATCAACAAGCACTATTACATATCTCTTATCACCTCTGCTCAATGTTCTCATAGGACCACATAGATCCATATGAACCAATTCCAACGTCCTGGTGGTACTTATCATTTTCTTGCTTTTAAACGAGGACCTTACATGCTTCCCCCTTGCACAAGCCTCACAAACTTTGTCTTCCTTGAACTTAATGTTAGGGAGACCTATCACTAGGTCCTTGGAGACTAGTTTGTTGGGTTGATTTAGACTTGCATGTCCAAGTCTTTTGTGCCAAAGGAGGGGATCACTGTCCAACACACTCAAACAAGTTAATTCGTTTTCTGATAGTGTGGACAGGTCTATGATATAGATATTATTCACTCTTTTTCCCTGCAAAACAATCTTGTCAGTGATAAGATTAATCACAAAGCATTTTGTAGAAGTGAATGCAACCAGGTTACCTCTGTCACATAGTTGTGACACACTGATCAGGCTATATTTCAAACCATCTATCAAGTACACGTTCTCAATGGAACGTGTGTCATACTTACCTACCTTTCCAACCCTAATAATCTCATCTTTCTTTCCATTTCCAAAGGAGACATTTCCTCCTTTGAGGTTTTCAAGTGAAAGGAAATGTTCCTTGTTCCATGTCATGTGTTTTGAGCAGCCACTATCCAAGTACCATATTTGACTGCCTCATTTCACTTGAACCTACAAAATAAAATTATGGGTTAGTCTTAGGGACCCAAACTAGTTTGGGTCTTTTTCTATGAGAAAAAGGATGAATTAAGATTTTTCTGTCCCAATTTGGCAGCCAATTTTTCTTTCGAACAAAACTTTCATTCTTTCGACTGGTCTGCCTTTTTGCATTGCATTCAATTTTGTAGTGACCAATCTTACCACAGTGGGTGCATATTTTGTTCTCATGAAGTATGAGGTACTTGCTTTTGGGATCCCATTTAGGCAGTTGACTCCCAAAGCCAAGTCCTCTTTTGTTGCTACTATGATTTTCTTGAAGCCATGTCAAGGCATCAGAAGATTTATTCCATTTGCATGTTCGATCGAACTCATGTTTGACCTTTCCAAGTTCATCTTTTAGCACTCTTATCTGCTCATCTTTATTGTACAACTTATCCTTTAGTCTGCCTATATTTCCTTCTAACATGAGTTGAGAGTTGTCAGCTGTCTTCTTGCTAGTTCCTAGTTTCAGTTTTAAATTTTCAGATTTTAACTCTAGGACCTTAGTTTCAAGTGGATGAACCTGGTTCTTCAAGGCAGTGTTTTCATCTACAGATTCACTTACTCTGAGTTCTAGGTTCATATACTTTGCTTTTAACATTACACACTTCTTAGATAACTGTTCTTTTTCTTTATTTATTTCTTCAGAATCGTCCATGAAATCAAGTAACAATTCAGAGAGTTTTTCTTTAGATAAGAACTTGATATTGTTTTTGAGATGAGATATACTTACCTCTGGTTCTTCACATGATTAATCATCTGATTCACCAATGTCCATAAGCGCTTGTTCATCTCCATTTTCATCTTCTGATTCTTCGTCTGAGCTTTCTCCCCAAGCAGCAACCATGGCTTTTGTTGTGTTTTTCTTAGGATGAACAAGTTACTTCTTCCGGTTCCTTCGCTCAGATCTTTCCCTTTTACATTCCACTTCCCACTGAGGAAAGTTCTTGATGTGATGATCAGTTTTTCCACATTTGTAGCATCCCTCGTTGGTGGGCTTTTCTGGAGCCTTTACCTTGTTGTAGTTTCCACCTCTTGAGATGCCCTTTTTCCTAATGAGAAAGTTTCTGAATTCCTTGGTGATCATGGACATCTCATCTTCTTCCAGATCTGCACCTTCAGGGATTCTCAATGCTAGACTTTTTTCCTTCTTGGGAGCATCCATCTTCATTATCTATCTTCTAAGTTCGTAAGTAGTGAGATTACCAATTAGCTCATCCAACTTGAGAGTTGCCATGTTCTTGGATTCCTGAATAACAGGGATCTTACTTCCCCAAGAGATTGGCAAAACCCTCGTCAGAATTTTCTCAACTTTGTCTTCTCCAAGAATGACCCTTCCAAGAGACTTGAGTTCATCGGTCAGTGTAGTGAACCTTGTATACATTTCTTGGATGGCCTCTCCTTCCTTCATGGTGAAATTCTCATACTGAGAGTATAGTAGAGTTCTTCTTGACCTCTTCACTTGAGGTGTTCCTTCATGAGCCACTTGCAAAGTGTCCCAAATTTCTTTGGCAGTGGTATAGCTTTGAATTCTGCTATACTCGTCTGGACCGAGTCCACACACAAGCCACTTCTTGGCCTTTGCATTTCTCTCCCATTTTCTTAAGTATTCAGCAGTGCAATCCGCTCTTGTCTTTGGCACGTCTACTCCTTCAGCAGTCTTTTTCATGGTAGCCAAAGGACCATCAGTGACTATGTCCCATAATTCATAGTCTTCCCCTATTAAGTGATCCTTCATTCTGTTCTTCCACCAGGAGTAGTACTGACCATAGAAGAGTGGTAGCCTAGAAGTTGATTGTCTTTCCCAGTTCCCAGGTGGTGCACTCATCTTAATCTTTTCCTAAGGTGTTAGCCTCTTCAAGGATAACCTGCTATGATACCAATTGATGTTTACCTACATCAATACCACAGAAGAGGGAGAGTGATTTGTGTAGTGTCCAATTTTCGCGTGCACTAGTTATAGAAGGGTCAGATTCTTCTATGTGTTCCAACTCCTACAGTTTTCGGAATAATAATTGCAGAAATAAAAGAACACATCAATTTTACGTGGAAAACACCTGGCTCAAAAGGTGAAAAAACCAAGACCTACTTCCTAGTAGGATTTTCCCAAACTCTTCACTAAGTTAATGAGCCAAACAACATTTACAAAATAAACTCTTTTGTAAACCTAAGGACTAACTCTAATCCCCTTGTGGAAAACTAGCTTCTAGCTATTTGCGACAAGCTCCAAGTTAACTCTAACTTGAATACTCAGTACCTATTACAATTGCTTCTAGATAAAGCTGAAAGATACAATTTGTAATCGCCTACTACAAATAAACTAGACTAAAAGATAACAGAGGAAACTGGTTCTTCTAGCTGGTTCAAGTAGCTTTTGAGTCGCACAGGAATTCTCACTCGAACTGCTTGCAAAATTGCTTTGGTAATTTTGCTCTCAATTATTGTTTCACTTCTATGTTTGTGAGCACCTGCTCAGTAAGAACACTTGACAATATATAGGATCAGTAGTCGAGAAGATATACTAGAATTCTGATGCAACTCTTACTTGGTGGAAGAGTTCTAGTTGATCTCAACTCCCTATATCCTCTTCTATCTTGATTCTGTCCTTACTGAATAATAAGTCCATATCCCTATCAATTTGCAACATTTTCGATCAGGAGATATCTCTTCATATCACTGATTGTGTTTATCTCCTGTGTGTAATCACCTCACGTGCCATTTGCTCGGTGTGTCTATGTCTCCAGTGATGGACCTGGTTCAACTCTGAGTTCATTTGTCAATCTTCAAAACCATTCAACTTCTTGATCCACATCCGTCAATATCGATTTCGATTAGATCGTACACATTTAAGTTCATTTTCTCATTGATATCAAGTCGTAATTTTGAAACGTTATACTCTGTTCACTATCAGATTCCTATATTTGTAATTAATGCTTTCTAGTCCTCAATTACTTAGAAATTTCACAATGTACGAGATGACTATTGTTGAAGATGATGAACAATCTACACCGTCCATGGTTGAGTCTCCTAATCAGCCAATTGTTGATACCAATAGTCCCTTTTATATGCATCCATCTGATAATCCCGGAGCAACGTTGGTTCCTGTTCCATTTGATTGTTTTGGATATCGATCATAGAGAAGGAGTGTAATTCAAGCCCTATCAGTGAAAAATAAACTAGGTTTCATTCACGGGGAACGCGAAAGGCCAAATCCAGACTCATCGAAGTATCGACTATGGGAAAGGTGCGATGACATGGTAACTTCATGGATCCTGAACTCTTTAGCTAAGTAAATTGCAGATAGTGTTGAGTATGTGACAGATGCAGTTGAATTGTGGAGAGAACTCAAAGATCGATGTGATCAAACCAATGGAACAAAATTGTACCAGATTGAAAAGGAAATCAATGATATATCCCAATCAACTATTGGCATTACTGGTTACTACACTAAAATGAAGTAAGTTATGGGAGGAACCCAACGCTTTAATTATCAAATCTCATTGTACTTGCAATTGCATGTGTGGGGCCAAGGAAAGTATGCACAAAGCTGAACAGGATAGGAGGTTGATAAAGTTCCTCATGGGACTGAATGAGATATACATTGTAGTTCAAGGTAGTATCCTCATGATAAATCATCTTCCCACAATTGCCCAAGATTTTTCATTACTAATTCAAGAGGAAAAACAGAGAGAAATCAAGCCAAATAATCATTTGGCTTGAATCATCAGCCTTGAGTGCTAGCACAAGCAGACCAGGGTCCTTTAAGACAAATTACACTCCCAACAACAATCACAACAATAGAAACATACCATTTTGTGATCATTGCAAGAGACCAGGGCATACAAAAGAGAGATGTTATAAACTTCATGGATATCCTCAAAGTTGCAGTCAAAATTAGAATCCAAATACAAGTCACAATCAGGTTTCCAACTTCAATCAGAATCTAAGACAAAATTTCAACTATGGGCATAATCCCAATGGTAACCAGAACACTAAGTTCAATATAGGAAATAAAGCAGTGGTTAATGCATATGTGGAAACCACTGATACACAACTTGTTGACACTGCTAAATATGTTGCTCATGATAATGCTCAAAATGCGAGCCTCACCAAGGAGGAATAGTCAGCTAGTGAGTCTGTTGCACCCGTTTCAACCAGGAGGAGGAAGAGATTGCACAAATAGTACCAACATTCCTTCTGGAGCAGTAAACTTTGCAGGTATTATAGCTTGCACTTCCTCATATGATTTTGATAAACTATTAAGTGAATGTTTCAAAGACAAAACTGACTCATGGATTATAGATTCAGGGGCACCAAACAATATGACCTTTAACAGATCCCTATTAACCAGCATAATAACCTTACCCTATCCTTTATTAGTTATACTTCCAAATGGCTATAAGGTAAAAGTGACAGAAATTGGTAGTGTGATGCTCACTTCTCAGATCACTTTAGATAGGGTGATGTTTGTTCCTTCCTTTAGATACAATTTGATCTCTGTTCACTCTTTGTCCTCTTGTTGCCTTTGTTAAGAACTATTGCATATTGTAGGCCCCTTCAATGAAGAGGCCTCTGGTGATTGGTAGAGTCAAGGATGGGATGTACATCATGTGCTCAAGCTGCTTGAAGAGTAACAGTGCAAGCCCAGCAGTAAAGACCACTGATATCTTGTCATCTACCTTTACTTTTTGCACTTGTAGCACACAATGTCCTTCTCATTCTACTGTAAATAATCCATTACATGTCAATAAGTGTGTTTCCTCTCATCCAGTTGTAAATAGTCTATGTGCAAATATTGAAGAACAACTTTCTCTTATGAATCCATCTTCTAAGGCTTCTAGTGTATTTTCTCATTTGTGTATTGGAAACAATGTGGATGTGTTATGGCACTACAAACTTAGACATGTACCCTTTATAAAAATGAAAAACATTCCTTCCATTCCTGTAACTTTCTCTCCTAAACAACCTTACAACTGCACCATTTGCCCAATGGCTAGACAAGAAAGACTCCCATTCCCTCAGAAAACTAGTATAACCAACAGAAATTTTGAACTTTTACGTGTTGATATATGTGGTCCATATCATGTTCCTACACATGAAAGATACAAATACTTCATGACGACGATGGATGACTTTAGTAGGTCTACCTAGACTCACCTTTTATCTAGCAAAAGCAATGCCCTTCAAGTACTCAAAGGATTTATTAATCTGGTGAAAAACCAATTTGTTGTAACTGTCAAAGCCATAAGGTCATATAATGGATTAGAATTCACCAACACAGAAGCAAGTATGCTATTCCAATAGAAAGGCATTATCCACCAAAGGACTTGCCCCTACACACCACAGCAGAATGGTGTGGTGGAAAGAAAATACAAGTATCTTCTTGAAACAGCCAGAGCACTTCTCTTCTAATCAAAATTGCCCCTAAAATACTGGGTGAATCTGTTCTTTGTGCCACCTACATTATAAACAGATTGCCTTCTACCTCTATTAAAGACCAGACTCCGTATGATCTATTGTATTAAAAAAAGCGAAAATATTCTCACCTAAAAAGCTTTGGTTGTTTGTGCTATCCTACTGTACCACATGTATTTGTTGGTTATCCTTTCAACACAAAGGGTTACAAAGTTTTGAGTCTAGCCACTAAGAAGATTCATATTTCTGTATTTAATGAGTTCATCTTTCCTTTTGCAGTCAACATGAATGCATCTCCTCAACCATGTGTTCATCATTCCATTCTCTTTGTTGAGTCTTTATGTGAACAATCCTCTGGTAACACAAACATTACGCAATAACTGTCTGAAGTTCTCAATGATCAAAGGAGTCCTGATAGCACATTCAATTATATGTCACCTGCACATGTTGCTTCCCCATCACCTTTTGTAGTACCTATTTTTCCATTAACTTTTTCACCACAATCCTATGCAGAACCTCTACAACTGAGGCAACCTCAAAGAACTAATAGGCTACCTGATTATTTGCAAAACAATATATATTCCCTTGTTAATCTCAAACCAAATTATGTTTCCCTTAATGTTTTGTTTTCTATGAACCACCACATTGCCTATGATCTACTAACTCCTAACAGTCAGATTCTTGTGAGAAATATTTGCCATGACAGAGAACCATCATCAAATGAGGAGGCAGCTATTGATCTTGCATGGCAAGTTGCAATGACATAAGAGTCCGGAGCATTACATTCCAATCACACATGGGACTTAGTAGCTTTACAACTTGGGAAGCAAGCAATAGGTTGCAAATGGATCTACAAGGTGAAGCACAAAGCTGATGGAAGTGTTGAAATATTTAAAGCTAGACTGGTTGTCAAAGGCTACACTCAGCAGGCAGGAATTGATTACACAAAACATTCTCACTAGTGGTGAAGATGACAACAGTGAGAGCATTGATAACCACATCAGTTAAGAAAGGCTGGTCCGTATCTCATCTAGATATGAATAATGCTTTTCTTTGTGGGGATCTCAATGAGGAAGTTTATATGCAAGTTCCACCTGGACTTGTTATAGATAAGCAAGGATTGGTTTGCAAGCTGAATGAATCTCTCTATGGTTTAAAACAAGCTAGTCGACAGCTGTATGCAAAGTTGACTGAGGCACTGTGTTCAAAGGGCTATACACATTCCATGAATGACTACTCACTCTTCTACAAAAGAAATGGATAATCCTCAGTATATGTTGCAGTATATGTGGATGATGTGCCGCTCACTAGGACTGATCAACAAGAAATTGCACAACTCAACACATCAAACAACGTCGAAATCATGAATCGCACCCTAATTCAAGCTTAATGAACTTTAGAACTTGAAACTTCTACATTCGATGCCGAAACCTATCAAATCACGTCCGATTGACCTCAAATTTTGCACACAAGTCACATTAAATATTACGGACCTGTTCCAACTTTTAGAATCGCATTCTGACCCTAATATCAAAATTTCCACTTCCGGTCGGATTTCTCAAAAACCTTCAAATTTCTATCTTTAGCCAAATAACTTCAAAATAACCTAGGGGCATCCGAATTCACTTACGATCGCACTCCCAACTCCAGAATCACCTTACGGAGCTATTTCTAGACTCGAAATCCTAAACAGACATCTATATCACTGAAATTCCTTTCAACCCAGACTTATGAAATTCCTTCTAAAATGCTAACTTCCACAATATATGCTGAAACGCTCCCGGGTTATCCAAAGCCCGATCCGAACATACGCCCAAGTTTGAAATCATCATACAAACTTGCCGAAACCTTCAAATCCTGATTCCGAGGTCGTTTACTCAAAATTCCAATCTTAGTCAATTCTTCCAACTTAAGGCTTCCGAAATGAGAATTTTCTTTCCAATTTGACTCTGAACTTTCCTAAATTCAACTCCGACCACGCCTACGAGTCATAATACCTTAAAGGAAGCTGCTCATGTCGTCAAACCGCCAAACGACGCGCTAGAGCTCAAAACGACCGGTCGGGTCGTTACATTCTCCCCCACTTAAACATGTGTTCGTCCTCGAACGTGCTAAGAACTGCTCTGGAGTTGCCTGAAATCACTATTTAACACTTCGTGCACCTACCTGTGCTACCAACACTCAGTTGAATACATCAGCTTGATCAAATTTGAAGACATCCTCTTTTATCCATACCATAAGCTCAGAACCCAGTTCCAACACCTGAAATTCTCTGCCAGGCCTATTTTCAATATATGAACACCATATCAATTACCACATGAGGTACCAGAACACGACTGCGTACCTTTGCTAATTTAGCATCATGCACCGTATAATTCACCATCTAACCACAATGACATTCCCTGAACCTTAATAGCCAAAATTCCATGAATCTGATGCTCCCAGTGCATCTTCTTATATATATATATACATCCTGCTATAATGTTGACGATACTACCACAACGGAGGAGATGTGTAAAAATTTCTAACCAACTGCGGAGTAAACCAAACATTGAATCTTTCCCCTTGACTAAAATCATCATCTCATCGTGAACCAAACAATGGTAATTGTCCTGTAATATACTTTACATAATCTCACCGCACTGATCCCTGATACCATAATTTCGTCTCGCCTAGTATGAACTACTCAGGCAATAAATCACCCCAGACATGATCAACAGTCTCACACGATGCCATAATGCGCCAATAGGCCACAACTCAAACATGATACCTAAGGAAATGACTCAGGAAGGGACTACTCAACCCACGCAACTAGTATTAACTTTCCTTAGAAAATAGGAAGCAAAACATAAGAAAAATAAACATAGGAACCTTACTCGACATAACACTGTTGCGGCGTGAAACCCGATCCAAATAACATACCCGTGGCGGCGTGCCACCCGATCCACACATGAAATTTACATAAGAAGATACACACCGAGCTAGATTGCTCATTACCACAAAATACTGAATATCGATCACGAGCAAGCTAAGTGCATAATACCATCCTAGGGAGACTGATATAGCCATATGCTACAAGACTTAAGCACAACTGAGGTGTGATATATATACTTTGAATCTCAAGAGCTCTCCTGCTCACATAACATCATCACTACATGGAGAATCAACACATAAGGATTTATCAAGTCGTTTCACAACTCACGCGGCACAATCATAATATTACATGGATAGGACAAAGACGGAACAACATCTAGTATTCCAATACCCCTCCTTGAGAAGCGCTATACTGAAATGAACACCTGACTCACATGAAGCCCATAATCCTGTTTAAATTCATTCACACACTTCAAGTCGATTCTGCTCGCACAGAACTAGGCCGACAGCCTTTCCTGGATCCATAATAACCCATTTCTTCTCATAACACGCAAGAACCACTATCATAGCCGAGACTGCACCCTACAATCTGCAACAAGGATGAACTGAACTCCTTCCAGGAAAAAACTCTCAAATAAGCAATATTACACTTCCTTATACTCAATCTAAATCTTCGATCCATTAAGTGACTACATGCCACACTCATACGATTTTCCCATGGTCATGCTTCCACGACCTTCCACACAAGGCAACAAGTTTGCACATCCACACCACCGTCCACACTAACGTTGTAAAACAAATCAAGAACCCATAAGCAGGATACAAAGCCTCTTTCACCAAACACCGATCTCAGGTGACACTGAAGACAACACCAGTTTCCTTGCTCATCCAATCTCATAACATCCTTGTTAACACTAAACCGCAATCTCAATTATTACTCCCAGTTACATACTATTTACTGCACCTAACATGCCAATATGAGATAGCGCAAGAATTCCATCATAACTCCTGAACCACTAATAGGGTGAACACTTCATCATATAGAAACTGTTTACTTACCTCAATTAAAGAGAACCATAACAAACTCAATCCTCACTCATCTCGAGTGGTCTTGATTCACGAGACCATGCTGTCTCAACCCCACGAACCGTCTCATACCCCCTGATGCGCATTCACAACTTTGACTGATATACCCATCCTGATAATCTTTCTACAATCCGGAGTTTATTTCTCTCACTCCTCCAATACTATCCCGCACTCTGAAAAAGATCATAGAACACTCCAACCATTTTCCTTTTTCTCAGAATTACGCTGCAAAAGCTCGATCCTTAATCATACTGCCGCCTGAAACCCTTAAACATTGCATTCTTAACTTTCGAATTCATTAGGACCACTATTGAGAGTTACCCACTCTGACTTGGCCTCGAATACAATCAACCCCAATGCTCTTCTAGCACACGGACACCCTCTCAATGAAGCACTCGACTTAGTCACTACCCTTACAACTTGCCTCTGCCTCAAGCATAAATCCTGAATCTTCCAAAGCTTAACCCTGGTCCAATAGGGCCAACTTTTGCACACATTTATCAAATCCTATATGAAATTACAACTTTCCTCCTCTCCTCTTAGCTGCAATAACTTTCCAATACGACGATAATTCGCAACCCCATGAGAAGATAATCCTGCAACCCAATTGCAGGCGGTGGGACTCTCCCACTTAGCCTGAAGCTACTCCTTGCACCACTCTGGACCCCGCCGAAATTCTTTCTTCGTTGCTGACATGATATTGCTCAACTAACCGGTCAAATTATTCTAAATTCTCTTGTTAGCATTCCACGAATACTCAATTTCTCTAGCATCATTCACATGTTTAGCCTCCTACTGAATAGCCATTAGAATTCCTCGAAGAAACTTGCCAACCACACGACCGCTAACCTACTTACAGGAGATAACCCACTTGTGGAAATTACCAACTGACACCTTCCAACGACGTTGCACTGCACAATCTCTACGACATCAATACCCCCATCCTACGCCCTTCTTCCTTTACCAACTTTACTAGTTCGTCTGCTCCTCATGGACATCTATTAAATGCGCGACAATATCTCCAAACTCACCGCCATATTGCATCCTTCTCCATACCTAACAACTCTTCTATGTTGTATCCAATCCTTCCGCCAAAATAATTAACATTTCAATTTAAGCTCGTGGACCCAATCATCGTCCACTAAAATCCTCAAATCACCTCAAACTCCTCCGCCCAACTGCTGCCTCATTCAAGATCATTCCCTGTAGCCCTTAAACATGTAGATCACCACAACTTTAAATCTTGCCGAGATCATATTTCTCAAGTTTCCTTCATTAGCAATACTTATTCAATACTGAGCCACCGCACACCACCGTCTCTAACAGCCGCTTCTTCAATACTTCTTCACAATACTCTGACCCCATGCAACCGAAAAAACTATAGCACCGGCGAACTTAACACATTCTATTCGATCAAAGACGACGATATCACATCACAGGTGAATACTCCACCTCACTTGAAAACACCAAGTCTTACTACTTTGTCACCCAAACTTGAACATTCATAGTCCAATCACCCTTCCTCCGCCAAAACTAAAATACTGAAATCTCGAAACCATGCCCTGAGAAGACCCCCTTATCAAGTCATACACTGTCCCGACATATGGGCAATCTTCCCATCACTACGCCAATACCGTGCGGTGACAAATCATAAGCATCCTAACGACCTGAGCATAGCCTCAAAGCTCTCAGAAACACAGCTACTGAGATGAGCAACATAATATCCTTTCGCAGAGCAACGACAATAGCCCCAATCAACTTCGCAGGGAGAAACATCCCGCACCCCATCTGAGGTACCATTACAATTCCTCAATTCCCAATTTATTGCAAGCACTTCGCATCGCGTAAGATTAGGTAAGAAGAAATGTAGGCATAAGCCTCAAAGGAATCAAATCGCACGATGAGGAATCAAGAAGGGAAGTACTCCTAACAGCCCTGGAGCCTCTCGAAGATAAGTACAGACGTCTTCGTACCGATCCGCAAGACTCTACTAGACTTGCTCATGACTCGTGAAACCTAAGGGAACCTAGTGCTCTGATTCCACGTTATCACGACCCAAAATCCATAAAGGTCATGATGGCGCCGGACCCCATAGTCAGGCAAGCCAACACTTAATAATTAATGAAATCTTTATTATAATATTTTGAAATCATTCCTATTTCATTTGCTTAAATAATAATTATCGAATTTCTACTAAGTAAACAATAACATCTTTAGCAAGTTTAAATAGTAAATAAATCCCGTAATAAATCCCAGAAGCCGATGTCACAAGTGCATGAGCAAATTTTCTAAGAAATATACAGATACTACAATACTTGTCCGGAATACAAACTGGACAAGGAATTAAAAATGAATATAAATACAATATTATCTGAGGGAGACTATGTCGGTTGCGGGTCGCCTCTGGATGTTGCAGCTCGCCTAAGTCTCCAAGTCAGCCATATTTCTATGAATGTACGTGTGCAATGAAAATGCACAGCAAGTGTAGCATGAGTACGAAAACAACGTGTACTCAGTAAGTGTCCCGCCTAACCTCAGAGAGGTAGTGACGAGAGGTCGAATTTGACACTTGCTAGAGGTCAATTTAGTATAATCAAGTGAGACACCAAGCATGAATATCATAGGCAATTTAATAAAATCAGGGATAAGAAATATCAACTTCTTTTACATTTAACACTTTAAATCTTCGTCATTTCAGTTGACAATTTATAATCCACGGGCCAATAAGCAGGTAATAATTACAGAAAGTACGCAGCAATTATCATGCGCAAGAAATATCGAGGGTCGAACGGCGCGGACCAACAATAATAAAATGTGCACTGCCGAATGGTCGAACGGCTCGAACCATAGATGCATCTATTTTTCCCTGTGAATCGATCATGCGACGCGGTCATACATAAATAATAAGGTTATCCTGCTCGCGAATCATACATGCGACTCAGGTACCCATAGATACACATATTCACACAAGAAAACCACATTTTTATCAGGAAAATAGCTATTCAAGAAAATGATAAAATTCTCTTTTAAATGAACATGAAAATAGTATTTAAAGCTTTTCTGGAGATTTATTTGCCAAATTCGATAGGGTTTCAAATGTTATAAATTTATCCGAAACACAATTATCCAAGGAAGAGTCAATTCTCTTTCTAGATGATTAAGAAAAGTAAACTATATCCTTCTTAGGTATTTAATTACTAATTGATAGTATCACATGAAATTTCATTGACAATATCACAAGTACAACAAGTAAAGCATGCTAGTGGGTCCTAAACTACTCGAACATAGCATATTAGTAGCTACGCACGGACTCCCGTCACCTATGTGAATACCTAATTTTTGCATGCTTTCAATACTAGTATTTAGATGATTTTTTAATTGTTTGTGCATTTTTATTGGCATTCCTTTATTAAAAATACCAAAAATATTTTTTACCTTTTATTTGTATATTTTAGTTTTGTATGTTTAAATTATATACACCAAAAAGATTTTTCTTTTACTTGTATGTTTTCTTTAGGACTAAATAAAATAATTAGGGGTTAAGAATTTGGGCTAGTGTATTTTAATTAACATTGAACCAAAATTGGCCGAAAAATTGAGCCCAATTCGGCCATACATTGTCCAATAAATGGCCTGCCAAGACCTGGTCCAAAACTACGTGGTTTCATGATTAAACTACGTCGTTTCATTAAGTGATCCAAGACCAATTCTCAGCCCTTCATCTCTCCCTCATCCAACAGTCATCATTTAATCTCTATTCTGGGTATTTAAACCCTAAGGTGGCCAAAAATTGCCCCCATTTTTTCCCATACTCTTTTTCTCCTCCCTTTCTTCTCTCTCTCATTTCCTCTCCCCCTGCTCCGCCTGCCGCCGCCCGCTGCCGTATAACGACCCGGTCGGTCGTTACGTAGAATCTGCATTATATTTACTATTAATGCCTTGTCATAGGTTGGTTATACTGTCCATGATGTATTAGAGTTAGTTAGCTCGGGCTTGGAATAATTATAGAAGAAATTAAGACACATAGTCTCTAAAAGTAGCTTTAGAGTTAGAAAAGTCAACCGAGAGTTGACTTATTGGTAAACAACCTCGGAATGTGGATTTTATAGCTCTGATAGCTTCTTTAGGTGATTTGGGACTTAGGAGTGTGTCCGAAATATTTTTGTGATGTCCGGTGTAGAATTAGACTTGAATTGGCGAAAGTTAGTTTTTGGCGATTTACGGTCGGCAGTGGAAAATAGGCTATCGGGGTCAGAATGGAATTCCGACAGTTGGAACACTTTGGTAATGTCATTTTGGATATGTCTGCAAAATTTTAGGTCAATCGGAGTTGTTTTGGATAGTTTCGGCGTCGTTGGTGGAATTTAGGAATTTCAAAGTTCATAGGCTTGAATTTGATGTGATTTTGGTGCTTTGATGTTGTTTTTGGTGTTTCGAAGGCTCGACTAAGTTCGAATGATGTTACGGGATGTGTTGGTATATTTATTGAGATTTCCGAGGGCCTCGGGTGGATTTCAAAAGGTTAACGGATCAATTTAGACTAGAAGAAAAGTTGCTGCATTTTTTCACAACAACATGAACAGTAACGCGGATGAACAGTAACTCGGGTGAACAGTAACTCGGGTGAACAGTAAAACGCGTGAATAGTATTTAAATAAACCCTCTGCGACCATTAAACCCTTTTACACCATTATTGAACGGGAAAAGAGCTTTGAGGCGATTTTGAAGAGAGGAAATCATTGTTCTTCATTGCGGTAAGGATTTTGGACCCTAAAACTCGATTATTTGTTATTAAGGAACAAAATATCAGTGTTTAATTAGGGAAAATCAGTGGGAAAAGGTGAAACTAGGGCTTGAGTTTAAGAGACCTTTTAGAGGTGATTTGAGGGGTTAATCGGACTCCGATTCCAGAGTTCTTTATATGTACAGACTCGTGAGATAATGAGGATCATTTTGGTATAAAGTTTGTCGAGTTCCGAGACGTGGTCCCGGGGGTCGGGTTTTGGCTAAATTCGGAAATTGTGCTTAAAATTGATATTTTTGATTGGGTTTCATCTCCCTAGCATATTTTGATGCGATAAATCTGATTCTGATAGATTCGGAGCATTTGGAGATCGATTCGAGGGGCAAGAGAGCTGCGGAGTAGCTTTTCGCGCTTGTTTGAGGTAAGTAATGTCTTTAAATCCTGTCCTGAGGGTATGAAACCCCGGACCTTACATCCTTTCACGGTTTTGGAGTAACGCACACACTAGATGACGAGTGTGGGGCGTGCACGAATTGGAAATTTGGAAATACGTTCCTTTTTAGGCAATTATTGAGTTGCGAAACCGCTTTTAAAGCATATGTTTTATAGTATTACTATGATTTGATATAATTGGGTTGTAAGCCATGTTTGGGGCCTAGTACCGATCTGTTTAATCCCTTGGGGGCTATTTTCCTGATATTCCACACTTAGAAAATTATGATTTTACACTCAGTCCTTCTTGATAAATTGTTTTGACACTCTGAGTTACTGATATTATTTCTTGAAATGAAATATTGTTTTGGGTCGAGAACCCCATTTATTATGGCCCGAGTGGCATATTGAGAGTGTCTGACTGAGTGAGGCCGAGGGCCAATATTTTGAGGATATTTATGATATGAGAGAGGCCGAGAGCCTGAGTGATTGATGCCATGATTTGGCTTGTTATAGCGCTTGGGTTGTAGGAGCCCCTCCGGTGTCTGTACACCCCCAGTGAGCGCAGGTACCTACTGAGTGCGAGTATTGAGTTCCAAGTGACGAGTGATTGAGAGGAATGAGTGATTGTGAGGTGTTGAGTGACTGTTACTGAGTGATGGTGAGGTGCTGAGTGATTGATTTATGAGTGATGATTTGGCCCGAGGGGCGGATTTATAATGACATTTTACTGAGTTTTGATTATGATTCGTTTCATCTTTCAAACTGATATTTTGGGAGTTTTTACTGAGAAACCTTTGGAGAAATATACTTGTTCAAAAGATTTTTACAGAAATTGATTTTCAAACTTATGTATTAAATGTATACTTTGTGGAGACACGGTGTTTTACTGTTTTGTGGATTGGTGTTTTGTGTTGTGTGTTTCTTATCTTCAGACTTGATTTATTTTCATTACTACTGAGTTGGCGTACTCATCATTACTCCCTGCACCTCTGTGTGCATATCCAGGTACTGGTTCTGAGCAGTAGTCCCTTGTGTCCGTTCGGCATCAGCTTTGGGATTTCGAGGTAGATGTCCAGCGTCCACAGCTTCTCCATTTCCCCTCCTTCATTAGTATTAGTATTTTATTCCGAGACATTGTTTATGACATTAGCAGTGTTAGTTTTATTCTTAGATGCTCGTGATCAGTTGACTCCAGTTCTGGGGGTTGTGTCTAGACTGTCGGGTTATATTATGCTTGCTTAAGGATTTAGAGAAATTATTATACTTATTATGCTGATTATTAATGATTTGAGAAACTTTATTAAATAAATATGTATTTATGTGATGGTCGGCTAGCCTAGTTCCACGATAGGCGCCATCACAATCTGTTAGGATTTGGGGTCGTGACATGCAGCCCGCCGGAATTCGCCACCGGCAGCGGCCGTCGTCCAAACCACCCCAAAATTTCACCCTTTATTCCTCTCAACCTCCTCTCCATGAATCCAAGCCCCAAACCCCTCAAAACCCGCTCAAATTCCGTGATTTTTTAGATCTAGGAAACCCTAGCTGCCGCCTTTTTGTCCAAATTCGGGAAGCTTCTGCCACTACCACCCTACAACACATACATGAACGGATAAAGCTCCACGATACCTACATTTTCTCCCTAATTTCACCCATAAACTCCACGTCCACCACCGCCGGCCGCCTCATTACCGTCGTCGCTCTACCGCCGGCCGGTGGCCCCAACTCCTATAAAAATTATACCTTTCTTCTTCTCTTTTCCTCTTCTTTTCTTATCTCCAGCCGACAACCGCCATTTCCGTAGCACCCCTAACCACCGCATCTCCGTTTCAGTCCACTTATCGACCCAAAGATGCTCGTTTCTTTTTTGCAAGATGCCGAAACTCATTTGTTTTATCGTCTGCCCGAAAGAAATGCGCGTTTCGGGGTCGGACAATCGTTATTTGAAGGTCCCCGTATCATCTCGGTGCTCAAATCGGCCTCAAATGTCCATAGAATTGGGTAAACTCAACCCCTAATATTTTCCCAAGTGTCGTTCCCCCCTCTTTGCTCGCGGAGATCGGGTTCAGGACATTTGGGTCGAGGCAACTCTTTCCTTTCGGGAAGAGAGTTTGCATTTTTGGAGAGTCGCCACCTAACAATTTTAATGGCGCGTTAGGGCACCTAGGGGGTTTATTTACAACTACGTTGCTAACCAGAGATAGGGTAAGAGCTTGAAATTATCCTAAGGGGAAGGTGTTAGGCACCCTTCAGGATCCACGAGTGTGGTTCCCGGCCAAATGGTTTTGTAAATTTGTATAGTTTAACAAATAACAAGTAAGGGCTCAAGTAAGAGGAGATTTTAAATATTAAGCAAGCAAGTGTTTGGAAAACAGTTAAAAAAAGAGTTATAATCTAACATTTAAAGGAAGGGATATCCTAGGTTTGAAATAATATGGATCACATCAATGCAATACCCGGTATGACACTCCTCAGAGAGGGGCTACACGTGGTATTAGCGCATCGGTCATCATATCCATATTCTACCCTTTCCCACCCCGTGAAGGTGTTTAAAGCGCGTGCTGGTCACGAACTCTATTGCGTGCTATTACCCGTCCCATCATATCAGTCCCGGAGGAGGTTAGGACTACTATCCTAAAGGGAAGTACTAGGCAGACCATCAAGTTTAAAGGTAAAATTCTAAAGAGACAAGTAAAGAGCATATAGGACTGCAGTAAATGGGAAACACATAGGAGCATATAAGAGGCTCAAGTTTACCTCCACAGATTATACACATAATTAGCACGACTCAAACACATATAAGGGCAGTATTAATTGAGATCCTAAGACATGGTGTCTAAGTGAATTCAGGGGATGAACAGGCAATTTTGTTATTACTGGGAATCCCTAATCAGTTTTCCCTATTGATTAAAAGAACCTGTTTGCATTAGGCAGCACTCACAAAAGAGGCAGATTTCCAGTTTTTAGAATTTTTGTCACCTAAGGCTTGCCTAGGCGTGGGACAGTGTATATTAGTTATTAGAATCATTAAAGGAACTGTTGTAAATTTTTTACCTAAAACATGTTGTTCTAGGTTATTTCAGAACACAACGTATTACCAGTCGTTTTAGAGAGAACTGAGTGAGATTGTTTATACCTTTTATATGCATCAGTGACTAGACTAGGCGTAGTTGAGCAAATATGACCCTATAACATGATATCTAATGTACAAGTAGAAATGCATTGCAGATTGATGTGTATGTAGAACCTAGGCATGGTCTCTATATGCGTGAGTGTACATCATTAAAACATGCTTTCAGAGAGATTTGAAGATGACTTTATTTATTATTGTTATTGTCACGACCCCAAATCCTAACAGGCCGTGATGGCGCCTATCGTGGAACTAGGCTAGCCAACCATCACTCTTCTACGCCTTTATCCAACTATATTAGTTTACAATTAAATAATAAGCAATCAACCACATCATAATAGTCTAACAACCTCCCAAGAACTGGAGTCAATAGTCACGAGCATCTAAGAATAAATCAATCTAACTCAACTAAAACTATAACATATGTATCTGAATCAAATGCTAAACTAAATAAGGAAGGGAAATGGAGAAGTTGTGGACGCTGAACAGCTACCTCGAAATCCCGTGACTGCTGCTAACGAACCTGCGTCAGCTACTGCTGTGAGCTCGTACCTGGATCTGTGCACAGAGGCACAGGGAGTCTTTATGAGTACGCCAACTCAGTAGTAATGAAAATAAATCACAGTCTGAGTAATATAAACACACAGAACATGTACACAATTCCACAAACCAGTAAAACACCAAGTCACCACGTGACATTCATCAAATAATGAGTTCGAAATCAGTTTTCAGAAAAACCTTCAAAACAAGTGCAATATCAGTATATCTTAGTAAAATTCTCAGTAAAACCAGTGTGAACACGAAGTAAATCATAGTTTAAAAACTCAGTAAAATCTTTCATAAAACTGCCCCTCGGGCCAAAATCATTTATCGTAACCATTGCCCATCAG